>JAQISU010000097.1:4210000-4342500 GCA_029339505.1 Unio delphinus
GTGTGAAGTATGTGGATGACCTGATGTGAAGTATGTGGATGGCCTGGTGTGAAGTATGTGGATGGCCTGGTGTGAAGTATGTGGATGACCTGGTGTGAAGTATGTGGATGACCTGGTGTGAAGTATGTGGATGACCTGGTGGATTTCCATTGCACGTAAAAGCAGAAATGTCCAGCCGTGGAAAATGTGGAAAGTTTAACAATAGCATGCTGATCAACTCCAAAAGTCCGACAAGCTAAATTAAAAGCCCATCATATTATATAAAATAAAATACGTCATAATCAAATCTCTTTAGAATATATGAGATGATCACATCAGACATTAATAGAAATCACTTGACATTGAATAATGCAAAACCCACATCACTAATTGATACAGGAACAACAGTTTCACACAGTCAGCTGCAGCGCCTGGATTCTCTTCATCAATGGAGTTCATGTGGATGGGGGGGGGGGGGGGGAATCCTATTGGATACGCACCATTAGACCATGAAATCAAAAGACTCACGGTTATCATCAATTTCAGGTTTATAAACATATACATTATGACTTCATTCTGGGTACGGATTTCCTGGAAAGTAGGAAAGCTACAATATACTTGACCTCAAAACAATATCCTTGTATGGCAGATTAATAGTATGGCAGATTGGCAGATTAACAATATGGCAGATTGGCAGATTAACAGTATGGCAGATTAACTGTGCCTGACTTTATGAATATAAACAAATAAGTCTTGCTAGAACAGTTGCCATGATTATATGTGGTGCCTGTTCCGTGTGATTGTGAAGTACCAAGGAAACATAGAAACTGCTCAAAGGGACGATATACTGTATTGTTAAAACCTGCCTTCCACGACGCAATAGAGACAGAAATTATACATGTTAGAAGGACGCAAAGGACTATTTTGTTTACTAACTCCCAGAAACAAAGACATAACCTTAAGACCTGGTGAAACAGACACAACTGTGACAGTTATTGAAATGTACATTACAACGACAGATCACTAATCTGATCTGTTCACACACAGCTTAAAGTCCCGAAAAGGGTAAATGTGTAACGATTGCTCAAGACCTCGGTTTACATTTATCAGTTTCTGATTTGACCTCTGCTGAAAAATTGTATTTCCATGAAGAGGTGTGTCTTTTGTAGATTTGTCTGAATTATAACACACACACACACACACACACACACACACACACACACACACACACACACACACATGATAACCCTGTTAGCTAATAATTCCTGAATCAACCCCATACAAAAAGAAGACACTAACAGACAATTTCAAGAAATGTTAAATTATGACATCATCCAACCATCTGCATCACTATGGCAAAGCACAGTGGTTCTTGTAACGAAGAAATATGCGAATATAGATATGCAGTGGACTGTTTTGAAAATCGGACGTATTTCATCTTCCACATTTTGTTGGCATGCCAAAGAGCATAGAAAATCTTCTGCAGTCTATTTTTATTTTAGTGCTTAACATATTTTCTGGCTTCTGGCGAACCAAGCTTGATCTCGATACAATACAAAAGAGTCAGATTTTCATATCCGATCGTATGCTACACTGACGATGTGATTTTGTACAGTAGCGCCTATATTCCGCATATTTCTTCGTCACAAGAACTACTATGCTTTGCCATGGTAACGCGTCTTAGATGTATATTTCACCCAAATGATGCTTCTTAACTAGCAATATCATCCATTATCATTAAAAATATGAATAGGGTTGAAAATATAATTCTTCATATGGAGACAGAAAATTACGTCTATCTGAAACAAAATGGGGCGTATTAAAAATAGGTCTAACATTAAAAGGAATACGGTATTATAGACACATTTTGAGCACAAGAAATTCAATGTTGTTACACAGCATTAAAATACCTTAGGGACATTACAAATCTAACAGATTGCTTCAGTCGTCAGCGTATCCTATTACAAGGATTTCATTTTGAGGCAATCACAAAAGTGATGCCAATCATACCAATGCTGACTACATGTATATTTTAAAGATGTCATTTACTTTAATACATGATTGTGAGGCTGCTCACCGTGACAGTAAAATAAAACTGACATGAGCATATTGTTTACAAACATCAATAAACCTGCAATAGTGACCTTGGAAGCTGCAATATCATCCAGTCTCTGTACACAGATTAACAAAGTCGTAAACAGATTGACATATTCGTAGACCAGACTGTGGATAAGCAGCTAGTATTAGCCACACTGTGTTCAGCGTAGTAGACCAGACATTACAAACATCAATACACCCGCAAGGCTCAATATCATATAGTCTCTGTGTTCATTATAGTAGACAAGGCAGTGGATAAACAGCCGGTATCAGCCAGACTGGTTCACGTTCGAAGCTGGTGTTACAGATGTTACCTGGAAACTTCAGCCGTCCTTTTACATCTTCCCGCATTCCTCAATCCCTTGCTGATGTCGAGCATACCTCTTCATGTCTATCCAATTCTGACAATGCGGATGAAGTTGAGGACACTTTTCACCCTTATGTTTCTTTCTTCTCCTGGCTATGTCCATACTGACACAAACCTCACCAACACTTGGTCAAGACGCTAAAGATAACGACCGTCTCTCAGATCTACTTTGCCAGGATTACTGCACATTTGCAAGTCTCCCACAGCGTTTTCCATTTGAATCATCATTTAGTCTTTATGTCTGTGGTGTATGGAGAACATCACACAAGTGTACAGATGAAGCTGATTTCTGCGCATTAACTCACTGGAAAAACAGGTTGATACTTACCAGAGCTTCCAATCATAGCTACTGTCCCTGCTTCTTCATGCTGACAGCTGCAAGCCATACCTATTTCTGGATGATTCTAGTCTTCTCTTTGGTTGCTGCCAGCCATGTAGGTCTTTTCGGACTTCCCAGCCCCAGCCATGCTATTGTTATTGTGCCTACCATGACACTGTATCTCAAAGTCTGGATTCTAACTCTTCAAATGTTTTTGCTACCACCCATTTTCTTCCCATCTGTACCTCCACTGGTTGTTCTCTTGCCTTCTCATCTGCATTGTCTTTAAACATCATCACCTGCCTAGCCTTGGTCATCTTCAGCTCTTCTGTCACTGATGATAGTGGTAGCTGAAGCTTACTGCTGATATTTTACAAACAGATACTACTGAAAGTCCTTCTCAGTCGCATCCATTGTTGCAAATATTGAACAACCCCCCGCCCCTCAAATATATCAAACAATGAGAATAAGTCAAAGCTGATTTTCTGGGCATCAGTTCCCCAGATGCCACTAAAAGACAGTTTCCTTAACTGCACAGCTTCATGGCATAGCTAATGATCCTGCTTCATAATGCTAACAGCTTTAATTAGTCTGTCTTTCCTTAGTGCTTGCAGCTTGCCACATAGGTCTTTTCAGACTTCACAGGTACAATGTTATGTTTTCCACACTCCCACTGTCATACTTGACGTCCTTAAACCACTCGCTGAGGCTCTTAACTGTTTGCTCACCCAGTGTTGGTGTCACTTCCTCTTCTATCCTGAACCTGTAACTATCTTGCACCTTTCATTTCTTCAAGACCAGACTTCTTGACTTATTCATCCTGGCCCAATTAATCAGGTTTCCAATATCTTTTAATATCCATCCACCTTCTGGTTCTGAATTGGATGTATTTGTCATATCATCCTTGGATGTAACTGTCTTATCGTCCATGAAGGCCCTTGAAAGAGGCTTCAGAACTTCAGATGATATAATTGGTAATTGGTTCATCATCTTTGCTGACTCACAGCACATTAATCAAAGTTGAAAACAGTTCCATCAAAAAGACATCCAGTCATGATGCCAGCTGTACGAAAATGGATATTAAATTTAACACTTCAATACATCATACTACCTCACAGAAACCAACTCACATGTGAGAGATTAAACAGGCCATTGGTCCAATCTATGCCCACTTTTATATTAAAACACAATACAACTGTCTCAGGAATATTAATGGCGTTGCTGCCAGACACCATGCACTAATTCAAAAGTGTTATATTTCTTTGAACTAGTCTTTGGAGGAGACACAACAGTTCCACTCTACAAATACCAAGAAGCCAGCAAAGGACACAATGGCAACTTATTTACAAAAAACTTAAAAATGGAAATGATGAAAGAGATGGCTCAAGGTAACAGCGAATATTTGCAACAATGATATTAGGACAACCATGATGTACATGGTCAAGATCCATCCTTATACAAAGAGTATGGTTGCATAATCCAAAAAGAACCCAATAGGACATCAGTTAGACTCAACAATCATGGATGGGACCATGGTACATCAGTGACATCAGACTCAATCATACTTGCAAATTATTCAGGGGCCCCAAGTGGTAGAGTGGTCTAAAGCGCTCTCCATTACGGATCACTGCCATCTCACCTCTGTATGCAAGGGTTCGAGTCTCAGATTCGGCCAATGTGGGCATGTGAGAAAACTTGCCAGTAGCTTATCGTGGGTCGGTGGTTCTTTCCAGGGGTTTTCTCGGGTTCTTCCTCCACCGTTAATACTGGCCACCATGTATATCCTATATTGTGCTGAAAAATGGCATTAAACCCTACTACAACAACAACTACAACAAATTATGCAGTTGTGCAAATGCAACGGTCCCTTGTTCATGCAAAATAACTGATACACACTTCAGTCCCAACACAGAGATGAGAATTTTGAGCAAGCAACTGAGGCAGACACACTGCAGGAGACCACAACAGCAAAGGAGACTTGTCCATCATTACAGACTAAAACAAATGAAAGCCTTGATGACAAAAGCCCATAGTAAGACAACTGATGCCCCATAACCAGTGAGAAAATCAAGATCGACAAGTAGGGAGCAACCGGGGGATATATCCCTAGGGCCCGTTATGTAAGGGGGCCCGGGCCAAACAACACCTTTTTTTTTATAAAATATTTTTTTTTGTTTTGAAGAAGAACTAGGAGATGCCAGGGTGTTTCTTACTCCAGGACTCAGGACCACTATCTATGGACATTTGCTTTACCTCATGTCACAATTAATGTGATTTGATTCCATTAATGGTTATGGCATCAGTTGATTCAGTATGGGTATTGTTAGTACTATTCCAGCTTGGCATCGTAGCAATGGGAAATAAGAAACCATACAACAATTTTTACTCCACAACTTTCCCATAACGAAAACACTAATTGAAAAATGAAAAAAGTTCTATCTATATGATATACAGATTCTAGAAGCCTCAATATCAAATAATGGTATGCACTGTAAGATATTCACATAATTTCACGTATAGACTAGGATTGAGATTCAAACAATCTCAAGTTTTCAAATACGTTTCAAATGTTCTGCACTGTAAGCGAGATTCACAGACTCCTGGAACACAACTAAGATTCAAAATAATCTCATGTAAATAAAAATGTACCCAATTGAAAAAAAAATTGGACCAAACATATGCTTATTGATTCTTGTAAAGTTGTGTGATTCATACACTGATAAACCGCAGTTTCACCACGTCCCTTGGGTTGGCCCACACTTGTATCGGCCGCTCGCACTCTTCATGGATCCACCACATGTACAATCATACGTATACACAAGTACAGACAGCATACGGCACCTTTGAATTAGCTACGTATACAGTCGTGGCTCCACCACATGTACAGACATACGTACATACATATAGACAGCTGAAGATAGCTCCACACGTCAGCTAAACTCGTCAGCAGCTAAACTCGTCAAATAAACTCGTCAGCTAAACTCATCAGCTAAACTCAAGACTCGTCACACTCGTTACACTCGTTAGACTTGGTACATTTGTTAGCTACAATAAAACCAAACTGGTAATAATAATGAGTTCTAGAGAATGCTAATACATCAAACTCTTAATAGAAACTTGTAATTCACAGTACACAACGTTTCAAATCTGCGTTGTAATAAAATAATCATTACACAATATGACAATACAAACTTAATAAACTTCGCATAGCAAATTAAATATAAATTTAACACTCACCCCTATGGTTTGAGAATACAATGGGGAACGTGCGCTCCTCAACAAGATCCAGAACGACCAATGTGTCGGTTATACATTGATCTTGCTTAAATTCATAGGACAGTGAGTAATATTTAGGGTAAAATACACGTGCATATCATGATTATAATGTCCCTCGTCGCAAGTAATTTCCGGCAAGATATATGTTGGTTCCGTGGCTAGTCTGGATAAACACCTGTTCACCCTAGTTAACGTTGTACGCATGCACAACAAAAACTAGTCAAAAATTTCTCAGGCATAACGAAAGTTCTTTTTTGTTCTTTCTTTCTAATTCTGTGACATAAGGTAACAACATTAAAGTGGCACATATCACAACGTCTTCATATGGTCATAAAAGTCTTTAGATCGCACTGACCTTCATTCATATATATATATATATATATATATATATATATATATATATATATATATATATATATATATATATATATATATATATATTATTACTATTAGAGTCTTTAAAACTGCATGTACTTTATAAATAAGGCATTCAATCATGGATAACTTAATTTTTATTGAACTGGAATTTATCCATATGAACTCTTTTGACTATAAAGTTATTTCTTTGTCTAATTGAAAAGAGTGTAATATAATTCAGCATTGTTTGTAATTCATATCCAGCAGTATGGCATATGAATTATATTAACAGAATTTGACTTTGTAGTGGTTGAAATGTTCATTAAATATTTACTCTAGTTTAACTAAGTGGTTTAAGTGTCCACCTCGGATGCGGGAGTCACAGGTTTGGAGCCTAACCAAATCATATTTGTCTTATGCATTTTTAATTTAACTGTGTATAAGTTTTAATTTTTTTGTTGTTCGATTACATGTTATTGTAATGTATCATTGTTTGCTGAACTTGACTTTGTCCAAAATCGAGTTCATTTCTGCTTGACCTGACTGACTTTCTGTTTACTTTGTTTATATAAACAACTAATAATAGCTTCACTATTCTCTATGTATTTGAGCTTATTATCAGGATTATTATTCAGGTAAACAAAAAGGAGTAAATATGTTGATAAGGCTCAGGCTTTTTAGAGATTCCTAAGTGAATCTTATAGGCTGATGTGTTGTAAATAAACAAGGCTCATTAGATCATCCTAGAAGGTTGGTTTCCATTAGAGAATGGTTGTTTTTAGAAAATTCTAATTGTGTCCTGAGGTCAAGCAGAGAACTTTATTATCTTGTGACTTTGAGGATTTTACCAGTCATGCTTTAACATCTAGCACTTTAAGTTGTATTATGTTGTGACCAGTTAGGGCTGAATTTTATTTTCTTCAAATTATTGCATTGAAATAATTATTTTCTCTGGAAATACAAAAGTGCTCTGATAAAATTCTTGGTTAAGACATTCTCTGGAATTTATTCTGAATTTAAGCCTGGAATAATATTGTCCTGTTGACATATCATCACTCCATAGGCTTTACCAGACATGTCATTGTCTTCAGTTTTGAATCACTTCTGGATTTGAAATGAATTTTATTTAGGACTTAAAATACTACGACTTGTGTCTTTAATGCTTTTGGGATTTAATTCACAAAACCTAAGGTTCTTTTTTCTCAATTTCTCTTTGTATTCAAAGGAAATAAAATATTTGTTAAATTTTACAAAGTTTGTTATCTTCACTCTTTTCTGTTATTTATTTGAAAAGCAGAGACTGGTAATACTGCTTTTTGGATAATGTGACTGGGTGGGAAATGATGTCACATGTCTGTGGTATCATGCTCCAGTACTGGCTTGACAGCACTAAAAACTGTAAAACTGCAGACATCATAGAGATATGATTCAAATTGTTAAAGCTACAATAAAATCCAGAAAACCCAAGTTTAATCAATAATTCGGTCCATGCAGCGGTTTTATTAATCTTGGGTCTATATTTTTCCAGGTCAGAGGGAAATATCATAGTGCTAGATTTAATTAATATATGTCATATTGTAGTTATCTATTTCTTAAATACATGTAATTATTATTAATTAATGTAATTATGTCTTAAATACATGTAATTATTATTAATTAATGTAATTATGTCTTAAATACATGTAATTATTATTAATTAATGTAATTATGTCTTAAATACATGTAATTATTATTAATTAATGTAATTATGTCTTAAATACATGTAATTATTATTAATTAATGTAATTATGTCTTAAATACATGTAATTATTATTAATTAATGTAATTATGTCTTAAATACATGTAATTATTATTAATTAATGTAATTATGTCTTAAATACATGTAATTATTATTAATTAATGTAATTATGTCTTAAATACATGTAATTCTTATGATAAATCAACTAGCCAAGTATGGGAATCTTACATCTGTCAGTTCTGGCTGACAAGCAATTGAAACAAAAACCCTATTATTGGTGAAAATCTGTTTTTAGATTTAATAAATCACAGACATAAAGTTTCCAAATGTTTAGATTTCCGACCATTTGTTGCAAAAATTTGTCAGTCTTTTAGTTAGTGTAAAGTGCTTGAAATCACGTTAGGTACTTACAGTATGGTTTGGATATAATAAGGAAATAGTCTACAAAAAATTTCACACTTTGGAAATTTCTATAAATTCCAATAAATCTTACTAGGGAGTGTCAATGGAGAGTAGATATATGGCTATAATCTGATTATATAATATAATTCTAGTTTGTAACCTAGGGTTACATAAATGTCTCCAGTTAATTAACACAATCAGAAAATCAAGCTAGCTATGCATTAGTGTAGAAAGGTCTTCAGGGAATGCCTTCTCTGATGTCTCCTATAGTCATTGATAAACATGAAGCAACAAAATAAGGAAGGAAAATAGCAAATAAATAACATCATGCTAACCGCTCAAATCTAGCCAAATCCAGCAAATCTAGCCAAATCCAGCAAATCTAGCCAAATCCAGCAAGTCTAGCCAAATCCAGCAAGTCTAGCCAAATCCAGCAAGTCTAGCTAAATCCAGCAAAGTAGGTCATAATACTAACATGCTCACCTCCATCTTTTTCTCTTCTCTCAAAACCTTGAGGGCAACATATTAACCGAAAATATTAGAAATTAGAATTAAGACCCAACAAATCTAACATACAGATGGACAGAGACCTGACCATCATAAAGGTAAATACCCCACATATGGCACCAAATGGAAAATATAAGGTAGCTTAATATATGAGGTAGTCTCAAAGTCCAAAGACTATCAGGACCTGCAGTACAAGGCTGCACAACCAATTATCAACTAAGCATAGGACCCCAAATTAGATTAGATGTACTATATGTATACTGTTACACTGTAAACATGTACTATATGTATACTGTTACACTGTAAATATGCACTATAAGTATACTGTTACACTGTAAATATGTAAAGTGTACCTGTCTGTTGAATTATGAAATCCTGTTGTCATGTTGGTAAAAAAGTTCATACAGAGCTATTGTTTTATGTACACAGACCACTGAAGTTAAATAAAATTTCTTGTATCTTGCATCTAGGCTTTTTATTAGGATTCTGTTAATGGCTATTTTATTTTTCAATATAACCCTAAAACCAGAGGGCATTTGATGTGGATTTACCCTTGATTAGAATTTCACCAAACCCATCCAGTGATAACACCAGATTAAATTACAAGCCTAACCAATGACAACACCAGATTAAAATACAAGCCTAACCAATGACAACACCAGATTAAATTACAAGCCTAACCAATGACAACACCAGATTAAATTACAAGCCTGACCAATGACAACACCAGATTAAATTACAAGCCTAATCAATGATAACACCAGATTAAATTACAAGCTTAACCAATGACAACACTAGATTAAATTACAAGCCTAACCAATGACAACACCAGATTAAATTACAAGCCTAACCAATGACAACACTAGATTAAATTACAAACCTAACCAATGAAAACACCAGATTAAATTACAAGCCTAACCAATGACAACACTAGATTAAATTACAATCCTAACCAGTGATAACACCAGATTAAATTACAAGCCTAACCAATCATAACACCAGATTAAATTACAAGCCTAACCAATCATAATGCCAGATTAAATTACAAGCTGAACCAATCATAATTGTGACTGGCTGGGTCTTGCTACATATCTGCGGCATGATGCCCCAGTGCTAGACATCACTATAAACTGCCTTACTGCAGACATCATAGCGATATGACTGAAATATTGTTAAAGCTACGTTAAAAATCCTAAACAAACAAACAAACAAACCAAACCCCACTTCCCAATTTAATGGATGATCCATTACCAAACGAGGTGTAAAAAAAATGCACCACAGTTCAAGGAAAATTGTGAAAAAAGAAATTAAAATGAATAATATTAGTTCATGTTTTACCATTGGTCATACCTTATGGGTGTGCCACCTTGTGATCAAGGTAAGGGAGATAACTGTTTTCAGCTGATCTTGGAAAACTTCAAAAAAGCACAAGAAGAAAGAAAACTGCTTTACTTGATGGATTGGTATTAACCCTAAAAATACATCATATATTTTTTATCTGGATAATTATATTTGCATCTATTTAGATTCTAATTATGTGTTGATACACCCACATACTTTGCTTAGCTGACTGACAGGTCCATGCCTTGATAGCTGTGAATTCTGTTATCTTGATGATAATGTCCTTCCTCAAACATGTTAACACTCCAGGAATCTGAAGAACAGCACAAAAACACAAATTCCAAAGCAAATGAAGTGATGATGTGACTTCTTGATATACTAAAGGCAATATAAGAGTTGTATTTTGTTGGTATTAGCCCTTCCATAAAATACAACAAGAATTTACTCCAATTCCCTTGGTATTAAATAACTTACTTCATCAGTCAGTCACACCACAGACTATTTTGTATTGTCTAAGAGTATGCAAGACCTTAATACAGTATGCATGAAGTTCAGAGTGCCAGACTATGCAAGATCTTAATACAGTATACATGAAGTCCAACTGGTCACAATAAGCAAGACCTTAATATGGCATACATGAAGTCCAGTTTGTTAGACTTTGTAAGACCTTAGTACAGCATACATGAAGTCTGTTTGTCAGACTTAGTAATAGCTTAGTACAGCATACATGAATTCCAGTGTGCCTGACTATGGAAGAAATTATTACAGCATACATGAAATCCAGTGTGTCAGACTATGTAAGACATGAATACAGCATATATGAAGTCCATTGTGTTAGACTTTGTAAGACCTTAGTACAGCATACATGAAGTCCAGTTTGTTAGACTTTGTAAGACCTTAGTGCAGCATACATGAAGTCCAGTTTGTTAGACTTTGTAAGACCTTAGTACAGCATACATGAAGTCCAGTTTGTTAGACTTTGTAAGACCTTAGTACAGCATACATGAAGTCTGTTTGTCAGACTTAGTAATAGCTTAGTACAGCATATATGAATTCCAGTGTGCCTGACTATGCAAAAAATTATTACAGCATACATGAAATGCTGTGTGTCAGACTATGTAAGACATGAATACAGCATATATGAAGTCCAGTGTGTTAGACTATGCAAGAAATTAATACAGCATACATGAAATCCAGTGTGTCAGACTATGTAAGACCTTAATACAGCATATATGAAGTCCAGTGTGTTAGACTATGCAAGAAATTAATACAGCATACATGGAGTCCAGCTTGTCATAGTATGCAAGACCTTAATACAGTAAATATGAAGTCCGGTGTCTCAGAGTATGCTAGTCCTTCATACAACATACATGTACTCCAGTGTTTCAGAGTATGCAAGTCCTTCATCCAACACACATGTACTTGAGTGAGCCAGAGTATCCAAGTTTGAATACAGCATACATGAATTGCATAATAATAACAAGATGCAAGCAACAAAACTGACTTTAACCCTTTGAACCCGACAGGCCGGTTTACTGGCTGGTTGTAACAGTGTATATACCCGAAAGGCCGGTATACCGGCCTCGCTATCTACCGTCATAACCCGACAGGCCGGTATACCAGCCTGTGTTATGTTATTTGCTAGATTCGCTTTAAAAGTGTCAAAATTTGCCGGGGAGGCTCAGGTTATGGTGCCGAAATATGGGGCAGATTAGGGTTCAAAGAGTTAATTATTAGCCTCAAAATACTACTTCTCAGACTCTGACCAAAATAAATATATTTGCAAAGTAAACATTATGGATCTGTGCTATATTATGAAAAAGTTTATATTTTTAAAATATTATCTAAGGTAAAATGTAAATTACAAAAAAAAAATTGAAAAATGGAGAAAAGGTTAAAGGTTAGTCCTTGATGAAACTGAAGAAAAAACAAATCCAGAATTTAAATCTTAGCAATTTCTGGAACATCAATTTGTGAAATTCAACATATATATATATATATATATATATATATATATATATATATATATATATATATATATATATATATATATATATATATATATATATATATATATATATATATATATATATATATATATATATATACATATATATATACATATATATACATATATATATATATATATATATATATACATATATATATATACATATATATACATATATATATATACATATATATATATATATACATATATATATATATACATATATATATATACATATATATACATATATATACATATATATATATATATATATATATATATATATATATACATATATATATATATATATATATATATACATATATATACATATATATATACATATATATATATATATATATATATATATATATATATATATATATATATATATATATATATATACATATATATATATATATATATATATATATACATATATATACATATATATATATATATATATATATATATATATTTCAGAAAAAATATTTTTTGGTAATATTGTCAGGCAAATGCCAAACACATTCAAAAGCTCGGGTTGCTATGTTGATAGAAATGAAAACCCGTACATGTACATGTTTACTGTTTCTACATATTTACCAACCAGCTCATGGTTATTAACAATTTTTAGAAGCTGCACAATCATTTGTCTTCCCGACATAAACCTTGTTGTCTTAGGTGTAAGAAACATTAAATACATTTTTTTTTACTGATTTATTGGTTCAGAAGTTTTTCTCTTTTAATAATGATGAGATAAACTTTGCGTGAGTAATATATCAGAACTTAAGAATGTATATGTAGGAGTATTGTGTGGTTTTTACTGTTAGTAACCAGTTTTATTCATACTTAAAACCTAAAATAAATTGCATGGTAAAATATGATTGCAAATAATAATGCTAATAATAATAATGCTAATTTAAAAAAAATCTAAAATATATCTCCATAGTTCAAAGGTCACCCCTGTTAATGCATGAAACTTCTGAGCAATGTATAATACTGTATTACCATACTGCCAGAGGGGGAGATAACCATGCTGTAGTGTTTGTATGGAACAAAAAATTACAAAATTTAAGGTATTGAATGTTCCTATTTACCACATGTTAATTAATTACCAATTTACTCCACATTAATTAGCAATACAATTTTTAGGTGAACAATTAAAATTACAAGAAAAATTATTAAAAAATGTTGAAGCTATGATTGTTTGAATTTGAATATCATGTTGAGTGACAGTCTACTAGCCGACAGACATTAGGCGTGAATGTCTGACAAGTTCCAGTGCAGCCATGAGTCACATGATGTCTCACACCATTGTCAGTAATAATGGTCAAAGTTCCATAGCAGACAATAATGGAATTGATAAACAGGATTCAAGATTATTTAGGGGTGGGGTAGCTTAAGTTGTTAAAACTTATAAGAGGTGGTACTTTGTACATGAAATGGCCAATTATTTTCAATATTTGCTTGGAAAAGTGTATGGGTATATATGAGAGATTGTTGTTAATCAGTGAGTTCATCTATGTTTCTTGACAGTCATTGATCCACATTTTTCCACATCAACCCAACAATGATGAAGATAGTGGAAACAGTGTTTTGTTGTTGTTGTTGTTGTTGTTGTTGTTGTTGTAGGGTTTAATGCCATTTTTCAGCTTAGATAGGCTATACATGGTGGCCAGCATAAATGGTGTAGGAAGAATCTGGGAAAACTCCCGGAAAGAACCACCAACCTACAAGAAGCTACTTGGCCAAATCCGAGACACAGATCCAAGCAGAGATGAGATGAACAGTGTTTTGAACAAGTGCTGCCCCCATCCTTAGCAATAAAAGTCCCCACCAATAGCAGTTAGTCCTTTCCTATAGCAATATATGTCCCTACCAATAGCAATAGATGTCCCCGCCAATAGCAATAGATGTCCCCACCAATAGCAATAGATGTTGCCATCAATAGCAATAAGAGTCTCCACTCCCAGAGAGCTGGTTACAAACCCTGTCAGATATTTCATGTGTTTTGTACATGATCTTCAATGACACTGACTTGAAATGTCTGAATTGGAGAAACTTCAATGCAATTTGTGTCATTGTATACCAAAGTCATTATGAGTATTCCTAATAATTGCCCATTTTTAATGTAACAAGGGATCTGATTGGATTGTTTTCTTCAGCTGCATCCATTCAGATAATGAAGCAGTAGATACATAGCTACAAATGCCATTGGTTGATGAGGAATTTAACTGTGCTAAATCAGATATGTGATGCTGTGGGTTAGTAAGAAGCACTGTCAGGCTGTACTGTAAGCTGAAGAAATTTATCTTTCAAATCTTTTTTTTTATAGCAGCTTGGAGCTTCCAGGATCAAGTGACTAAGAATTTTTTTCCCATCTCCATTAACAGTGTGCATTGTATCTGCTCACTAACACAAGCATTAAGTTTCAGGTGAGGTGATGCAACACTGCAATCTGCATTTGTAATTAAAGCAAAATAAGTAACCAAACTGATTAGCATGACACTATTTGTTTTGGTAGAGGGAACTCTTTCTTAATTTGGCCAATTAACAAAAAAGGAGAGCAAAAACTGATTATCTCTCATTTGTCATTGGAAACACAGGTGTAAACAGCCCAGTTTTAATGTTGGCACATTCTTTTTGTAAAATATGACATCTCTACTCCTAAAAAATTTCACTAATAACACAAAAAAGTGTTAGGCCAAGCTACAGTAACTGTTGAATTTCTTGTGATGATCTCCAAAGAAAATATGTGATCTAAAAATTCAAGTTTTATTCTCCTTGTATAAAAGTGATGAGCTAGCAATTTATCAAGTTACATTCACCCTTTTGGAATCTCTCAAAAATATTTAACTGTAAAAAAAAACAAGAATTCTACACAATGCTTTATCTCACCTGTTTCACCATGGTTTAGTCTAAACACCTGGTAAAGTTGATGTTACAAGCAACATAGGTCACTCTGACCTACTTTTGCACCTGGTAAGTAGTAGTATCCAAAGTGAATATACCCACACAACCATATCTGAGTTAAATGCAAAAACTTAAAATTACCACTGCAGAATGAAAGGTAGGTCCTTATGACCTAATTAAGTTCCTCAAAATTAATACCCTATAAGATGAACACAACCATCAAATTTCATGACTGGACATAACAAAACAATGTCAGACAAACTGAATTAAATCCCAAAACAGTCATAAAAAACAAGTCATCATGATCTACTTTTGCTCATGGTGAGTAGTACCTTTTAAGACAAATACACCCATCAAGTTTCAGGACATTACACACAACAGTGTAACAGCAAACGAGTTAAGTGCAAAAAACATACATAATTGCTGCAACATGAAAAATACAACACTGTGACCTCCTTTTGCTGGATGAACCATAACATGATGAATCAAGTTACATGCCTGTACATAGAAGAGTGTCAGTGAGCTGATATGCAAAAAAGCTGATGCCTACACCAGTAATGACAACATTAGAATAGTGAAACCTATGTAATCGCTGCTATGCTTTGCAGGCAAGACAAAATATTCCAGAAAATGAAGCAGTTTCAAACAATTTTATAAATTAATTTTGTTTGGACATTGTAAGAAAAGTCTTTTTTTCAATGCCATCTTGGTGGAAACTCAAGACACCAATTAATTTAAGCATGTCCACCAGTATGTACATCTGTCCCCACCAAAGAATAAGGTCAAGGTTAACAGTTGTTCCACCCCACAGATTAATGTAAAGGTTAACAGTCTTTTCACACCATAGATTAAGGTCAAGGTTAACAGTCTTGTAACAGAATTGTTACCGAGAGGAGGGTGGATCAAATGAACAATACAAACACAATTTGTGAAAGAAAATATAAATTTATGTAATAAATTATAAATGAAAAAAATACAGATGTAACAACACAATAATTCATGCACTCAACCCACAATTAAACTCACAACCATTCACAATACATGAACAAATTAAATAACAATACAAAAGGAATCACAAAATGTAAAGGGATCTCTTGGATTATACACAGATCCAAGAATCCTTTACGAAAGTTAAATAAATGCAAGTATGATTTACGAAAAAAATAAACACAAACGACAAACTATCTATCGCACGATGGATTGCGATAACTAGCACGATCATATACTTGTATTCAATCAAGTTGCTAGCTTTTATTGATATCTATGTGATCACTTGAAATATTATTGCGATCTGACATAAGCATGCAAATACAACAATGTATTAAATTATATTACAATTTCAATACACCTATGTGTCTCCCCTGTATAACCGCACGATTCAGCAACAGTTGAATCGTCTCCCAGTTTCCCCGAGAACCGAGGGTTGACCAATACTATTATCGGACGTTTCCCTACACGGATCCACCACAGTTATACGTTCAGACAGCATACAACATCTACCAGAACCAACGGTTCCTCACTCCCCTAGATGTCGACCCGGACGTTTTACAACTCTAAGACAGCTCCGACACTCGGACTTCTAGCTTTCCGGATATTTACACGTTACACAGATATTGACGAACAGACAGTTCGACACACAGACAGATACTTCAATTCCGTTTGCACAAATTAACGGCACAAGCACATTCAGATATTTATACAGAGATGTTCCAGAACAAACAATAGATGTCCCACAACAAATCAAACGATATCAAAGACGTTTATCAAAAGATGGTATCAGATGTGTTTAACAGCTACGGTATCAACGATGTTATTAGCAGCTACGGTATCAACGATGTAATTAGCAGCTACGGTACCAAAAACAATGTAACAACTATGTTAGCAGCTACGGTATCAGAGACGGTATCAACGATGTTATTAGATGCGCTATCAGTGATGAACTTCTACGGTATCAACGATGGAATCAACGACGGAATCAGCTATAATAAACAAAACCAGACTAATAATAGTTGTCTCAAAAATAATCTAAGCCGTAGATTACGATATTTCATTTAAAGTCTAAAAGTGACTAGTAATTCCAAATATTCCACGTTTAATTGCAATAAAAGCATCATTATACGAAATGATAATCTGAATAAAATTCACAATAAAACGAAATGTAAATTTAACACTCACCCCTTTGGCTGGAGATTTGCAAGACGAGGTTATCTATCCTTCGATTAGATATTTTGGTTCCCGTAAAAAATTATGATAAATAGTTCGCCTTATATACTCTCAATAGGTGAACATAAATCACATCAAGCTTGCAGTGCACCACGTAAAACGAGTATTTCGGATTTCATGTAAATTACAAATTGGCACATGCAAATCGTTACACGCCACTTAATCACCCCAGGTAATGCGTGTACGACGAAATCAAGAAAATGGTGAGTTTCGTTTGCAATTCAAGTACAACAAAAATCAGTTCAAATTTTCGCCTAATTCTGTGACAAGTCTGTCTACACCATATACTAATGTCAAGGTTAACAGTCTGTCCACACCATATATTAAGATCAAGGGTAACAATCTGTTTATACTAAAGATTAAGGTCAAGGTTAATTTAAACAAAAATATTGTTCAAGAATTTGACTCTAAGATTTTTTTGTTTTGCTTTGTAGCAATTATTTTTTAGGGCTCAACAATTTCAGTTTTTTTTAAATTTAAAAATTTGATTTCCATATCAATCTGTTGCTTATTGGCCTTACATTTTTGGTGCAATATAAAATCCCAATTAATCAATTTTATTATGAATCATGCCAGTTTCTTTTCTTCTTAATAAAATAACTTAAAATTTGTCCATGACTGAAAAAGATAAAAAGATTACATAGAAATAAAACAATTGGCCTGCATGTTGATTAAATTTTGCGAACAGATGATAATCTACAATTTTTGAGCTCACATTACTGGAAAACAAGAGATAGTAATCACATTTGCAGCATACATATTGGTGATTTTAACAGTTTAAGGTTTTAGTAAAGATTTTATCTACATAGTTTTCCTGAAACCAACATGAATTTTGATCTGATGAAATATTATGAAGCAAAAACTAATCATATTTAGCAACACACTCGCCTGACCCATTTAAATTTGGGTCAAGGTCAAAGTCATACTTCCATGACCCATTTCAATTTGGGTCAAGGTCAAAGTCATACTTCCATGACCCATTTAAATTTGGGTCAAGGTCAAAGTCATACTTCCATGACCCATTTAAATTTGGGTCATGGTCCAAGTTAGACTTGCCTGACACTGATTGTTTGGCTCATGGTCGAGGTCACAGAAAATTACTATTAACATTTTTGCTACAGTTTTCATTTGCTTTTATATCCTAAAACCCTTGATACATGTTGAGTCTATTCATCCCTGGAATAAATCATCTAAACAAAGATAACTTATTATGCAATAACTTTTCTTTCTCGTTTGCTCTTGAGATTAAGGTAACAAATATGGAAGACTTGCATTACAGCTTTGGTTAAAGATTCCCATTTGTTAATTCTGTAATTATTGAGATGTCACATTGTAAAGAAAACTCAATCCCATAAACACCATATCCCCCTACACATGTTTCTCTAATGTGTGCAGAACATCCATCAAGGGCTTCGTGCAATACGAGCAAATGATAAACTTTAACCAAAACCTTAACACAAATTTTATATAAATGTGACCTTCATCTCAACATGAATGGGGTGAAAAAATATTTCAAAAAATTAATTTTCTAAGCTTCCTAATGAATTATCTGATGTATAAGGAGAATACTTTATAGGGATTTAGAAAATATAAGCAAATAAGAAGAAAACTTTAAGCAAAACATTAATACACATTTTCTATAACTGTGACCTTGAGAAAAAGGTCAAATGGCAACTGTGCATGTCATGGAATGAATTGTCATTCATCTCAGGCATGAGTAAAATCTGTCAATGGGTATAAGCAAGTTAAAAAGACTTGTACCAAAACTATAATACACATTTTCTATGACTAAGTGTGCTAGAATAAAGTGAACTGTCTTACCTTCAAAATAATTCACAAAAATGAGAAGATATCTAGGGCCTTCAGATAAATATTTGATACAAAAACTGTTACTGACAATGATGCAAATCAATGCACATAATTTATATGACAGTGACCTTTATTGTAGAATGAAGTGCACACACTTTCTATGACAGTGACCTTTATTGTAGAATGAAGTGCACACACTTTCAATGACAGTGACCTTTATTGTAAAATTAAGTGCACACACTTTCAATGACAGTGACCTTTATTGTAGAATGAATTATCTCAGCTTTATAAATGATTCCTATCAAGTATGATGAGAAGCTACCAGGGCTTAATAAATACAGTATAACCTGTCTTGAGAGACCACTAATATAAGAGACTGCCTGTCTTGAGAAACAAGATTTTTGGCTAGACTGGTTGGTCATTCAAGGCAGGTTCCATTGTATATACAAGTTAACAATGATGTCATATGGTAATGATTATGTCATTTCAGTGATGCCATTAGGTCATGATTACAGCATTTCAATGGCATCATCTGGTAATGATTACAGCATTTCAATGTACATTGTATTTATTGTACAGCACAAATGCAATCTGCATTGTGTTCTGTACAGTGCCGATGCATTCTACATTATGTGTACATGTACTGTACAACACAGATGAAATGTGTATACTGTACAACACATGCAATCTGCATTGTACATAAATGTTATCTACATTGTGTGTACTGCACAGCACAGATGCATATCATATACTGTATATCACAAATGCAATATGCATTGTGTATGCTGTACAGCAATATATAATCTGCATTGTGTATATTGTACAGCACTATGTAATCTGCATAGTGTATACTGTACAGCATGTACATCACTGTGTAATCTGCATTGTGTAAGCTGTACAGCACATGTAATCTGCATTGTACAGACTGTACAGTGCAGATGTAATTGGGATTGTGTAGATTGTACAACACAGATGTACTCTGCATTGTGTATACTGTACATAACTATGTAATTTTCATTTTATAGAATGTACATCAGCTGTATTGTGGAGACTGCATTGTGTAGACTGTACAGCACTGTTTAATCTGCATTGTATAGATTGTACAGCATATATGTAATCTACATTGTGTAGACTGTACAGCACTGTGTAATCTGGGTTGTGTCTCATCATGTATAGTGTACACTATCTACTTGTGTGTATTCCTCTGCATGAATATAACTGGCAGGGGCTTTGATGTGTATATGTGTACTGTTCAAATGTGTATTCAAGCTTTAGCTCTGGATTGGTGTATTGCCTCTATTCTGACTTAATACACATCTCTCCATTATCCAAAGATATAATCAGAAGTATACAACTAATTAAGTAATTAGCCGGTTTTGGCTGCTCTAATTAGCTAGCACAGAGATTTATTAACAATAATTAACCATAGACATTTAATTTTTGCTAGTTCATAGATTTTTCTAAACCTTGTTAGTCAAATTAGAAAGGCAGGAAATATTTCTCAACAGAGGCTCATTTATTTGATATTTTAGTTTTGGAGACTTTCAATAAAAACCTAGCTGCATAAGACAAGCAACTGTTGAATGCAGGTAACCTATAAGCCAGGTTTGACTTTATCTAAATTTACACCAAACTTGATGAGCTTCAATTCTGATAATAAAGGGACCAAAAATAAGTGGTAGTTACTGCCTGACAAGAAAAAAAAGGAAAACCCAGTTATTTGTCACTCAGGTTTTAAAAGAGCAGGAGATCTATTTTTAAATCAATTACAAGTATATCTGCTATACAAGACATTTACAAACAAAAAAGTTTCCAAACTGGTTATATATAAGACATTTACAAACAAAAAAGTTTCCAAATCGGTTTTATATATAAGACATTTAAAGACAAAAAAAATGTTTCCAAATTGGTTATTTATAAGACATTTACAGACAAAAAAAGTTTCCAAATTGGTTATATATATATATATATATATATATATATATATATATATATATATATATAAGACATTTACAGACAAAAAATGTTTCCAAATTTGTTATTTATAAGACATTTACAGACAAAAAAGTTTCCAAATTGGTTATACAGACAAAAAAGTTTCCAAATTGGTTATATATAAGACATTTACAGATAAAAAAGTTTCCAAATTGGTTAGGTGCCCTGATATTGATCAAATGCTGATAAATATTTCATGTAATTTAAAATGACTCAATATATATTGACTCTCAATTGATCTAATAAATTTGCTGCATATGGGTCTAGAATAAACGAAAACTTGGTTCAAAGGGCTTGTCATGGGATTTACAAGTATTCTTGAGTTGGGACCCAAAAATATAAGGATTGAATTTTATATTCAGCTGCAAGTTAAATCTCCAGCATTTTGGACCTACAAGTACAAGTACAAGTACAAGTACATATTTACAATGCTCTGGTGGCAAAGTGGTTAAAACATCCTCCTCAGATGCGGGAGGTCATGGGTTCAAACCCCAGCTGAGTCATAACAAAAAATGATACTAACAGCTGCCTTTCTTTGCTCTCAACATTAAGAAGTTATTGTTTGGACTGGTCAGCCTGGTATGAGACATGATGTTACATACCTGTGGCATGATGCCCCAGTGCTACTCATAACTATAAACTTCCTCACCGCAGACATGGTAGCATTGTAGACACAGTTCTGTATTTACTGGCAATCATCAGCATTGCTTCACAAGAGACAGTATCATAACTGGAAGAGTATCCAACCAGAATTCCATGAGTCACATTTTCACACCTGTCCATTCTGCACATCATAACAGCCTCAGTGTTTCCATACACACCTGTCCATTCTGCACATCATAACAGCCTCAGTGTTTCCTTACACACCTGTCCATTCTACCCATTCATTGCCATGATATATCCAGAAATGTGTCAAAAGTGCCGTCAAAGAATTTGCCTGCATTTTTATATTCAAATTTGACTTCCATGATATAGCTTTCAATGATGTCACAAGATTGGACACTTCTTGATCAATAATATTACAGGTCACAAATTAATGACTTGGTAACCTCATACCTAAAATCTGACCATATAGACAGTGTCCTCGTCCATGTGGACAAAATGAGAAAATGATTTTTTTGGGGTGATAGGTGAATAAAATTATATTTGGCATGACAGAAAAACATTCAATTGTACAGTACAACTAAAAAGGTGATTCGGGACTGACAGTTTAAAGTTTGGGGTGAAGCGTGTGTGTGTGTGTAGATTTTAAGAAGACAAATATTCTAGCCCACATGTAAACCCGACAAAAATATCCTTGATCTGATTATGAAAAAAAAGAACTTTTAACTTTTATTCATTTTTAGTAGATGAAATAATAAATTATCTTGAGGTCAAAATTAATAAACTTCAATTTAAAAAAAAATAATTCCATTCCCCATTTTAAAATATTAAATGGGCAACCCAAATACAATATCATGATAGCATTATATGTAAGTAAACTGATGTAATGGATGATGATGAAAGATTCAATAATGTATATTGCACTAATTTAAATTTGGTCACTGGCCTATAATACAATAATATTTACAGAAAAAAATCTCACATATATACTGGAGCTAAACATGCTATTAATTCTACAATTATCAGAATTATCTGTGTTAATTTTATTAGAATGCAAATCATTTATGAAATTTGGTCCAGGTCTATTTTTTTATAGAGGTGAAGTTTTTTTATGGAAACAATTTTCCTTCGTTAGTCCCTGACCTTTGACCTCTTGAGCTTGAAATCAGCAGGCTTCTTCCTAACCCCAAATCCAGCTGGTTAGATGGCTGAGAACATGTGTTAGTGTGTGGAAATGCAATACGGGATAGATGGATGGACAGAGAGGTAAATGGAAGGATGGATGGACAGACATTAGAATGACATTCTCTACCTTATGGTGTGTATATAAAAAAGCTGATCGTATACTCCATGAAATCAGTCAATTATTTAATGGGAAATCAATCAAAGAATATACAAAATTTTTTTTCCCCTTCTAAATGAAAGCCATGATAGTTCAGATGGTAAAACATAATACTCCTAATCAATGGGTTGTGGTTTCAATGCCTACCCAAGCCAAGCCAAGTCAACCCAACAATAATAACAAAATTTATTTTTCTCCAATTTATGTAATATTAGATTTATTCTGTAGCAGTCATTTTTTTTCTTTGTTCACAGTAGGGTTAATATTATCACAGTCAGCATGCATTGCTCTCAATATTCATATGAAATTTTCCTTGTACATAGGACTTATATTAAATATTTTTATTTCTTATCAGTTCTAAACTGACAGAATTCATGTCAATTAATTTAAATTTTGTTTTTCATTAAAGGTAAATGTTATAACTTCACAATTATTTACTTTAAAAAATGTAATTGTCAGTTGGTGACCACTCCAATTGAAACCATTAATGAGTGAACAAATTACTGGTCAGTTGGTGTCCACTCCAACTGAACCATTAATGAGTCAAAAAAGGACTGAGCAATCAGTGCCCACTTTAAATCCAGCCATTAGTTAATGATAAAAGAATGACCAGTCTTTGTCCACTCTTAATGAAACCATTAATGAATGTAAAAAGTACTGGTCAGTGAAGTGTTCACTCAAAATGAAACCATTAAAGAATAAAAAGGTACTGGCAAGTGTCCACTCCAAAATAAACCATTAATTAATGAAAAAGGACTGGTCAGTCATTGTTGACTCCAAAATGATACAATTAATTGGTGAATAAAATACTTGTCAGGCACTGTCGACTCCAAATGAAACTATTAATTAGGGCAAAAGAGTAATGGTCAGTCAATGCCCACTTCAAATGAGACCATGATTAATTATTAGTGAAAAAAGTACTGGTCAGTCAGTGCCCATTTAAAATATGCATATATTGTATAGAATGAGGTAAAAGATTTGCTAGTTCTTGTGGAGCAATAGTTGATATGGTAGAATCTTAATACTGACAAGAATGACTCTTGAATTAAAAACAGTATTTAAACTGTTTATTGACCAATAACCAGTGCCATGATATAAATTTTTTTTTATTGACCAATGACCAGTGCCATGATCAATAAACTGTCTATTGACCAATGACCAGTGCCATGATCAATAAACTGTATACTGACCAATGACCAGTGCCATGATCAATAAACTGTCTATTGACCAATGACCAGTGCCATGATCAATAAACTGTCTATTGACCAATGACCAGTGCCATGATCAATAAACTGTCTATTGACCAATAACCAGTGCCATGATCAATAAACTGTTTATTGACCAATGACCAGTGCCATGATCAATTAACTGTCTATTGACCAATGAACAGTGCCATAATCAATAAACTGTCTATTGACCAATGACCAGTGCCATGATCAATAAACTGTCTATTGACCAATAACCAGTGCCATGATCAATAAACTGTCTATTGACCAATGACCAGTGCCATGATCAATAAACTGTTTATTGACCAATAACCAGTGCCATGATCAATAAACTGTTTATTGACCAATGATCAGTGTCATGATCAAATAAACTGTCAATTGACCAATAACCAGTGCCATGATATAAAAAAAGTTTATGGACCAATGACCAGTGCCATGATCAATAAACTGTATATTGACCAATGACCAGTGCCATGATCAATAAACTGTCTATTGACCAATGAACAGTGCCATGATCAATAAACTTTCTATTGACCAATGACCAGTGCCATGATCAATAAATTGTCTATTGACCAATGACCAGTGCCATGATCAATAAACTGTTTATTGACCAATGACCAGTGCCATGATCAATAAACTGTCTATTGACCAATAACCAGTGCCATGATAAAAAACCTGTATATTGACCAATGACCAGTGACATGATTAATAAGTTGTCTATTTGTCCAATAGCAAGTGCCATGATCAATAAATTGTATATTGACCAATGAACAGTGCCATGATCTATTGGAACATACAAACATAGCTATTGGAACATGTAAACATAGCTATTGGAACATGTAAACATAGCTATTGGAACATACACACATAGCTATTGGAACATACACACATAGCTATTGAAACATATAAACATAGCTATTGGAACATGTAAACATAGCTATTGGAACATACACACATAGCTATTGGAACATACACATATAGCTATTGGAACATGTAAACATAGCTATTGCCCAGCCTAAGATGAAAGTAATAAAAAAGAGTTTTAGGATAATAATTAAAAAAGTATTTTTTAAAAAATGAAGATGAGTGAGTTAAAAACAAGTTTGAACATAATAATACCCAATAAACTGTATTTTAACAAAATTTAGATTCTGCTACAATTTTTGAACCCATGACCTCTTGTTTGGCAACCATGCCATGCAGCAAGACAAATGTGGCTGTTTAGATATAAGATGTTGACACAGTTGTGTCATTGGGTTTGGGCCATAAGGGGATGGATTCAGAGAGGAAGGTTGGATGGGGGTGTTCTTTATGTTGTTTACAATGTGAAGGGAGGAAACTTGCTAGGATAGTGTTTTTTTTTATCACTATTGTGTGTCTGAAGCAAAATGGATACAAATCTGGACAATTTCAATTTGTTATGCATTTATTGCCACCATGCTAAAATCATGATTACAACACCTAAGCTCTGGCCACAGCTATTCTTTTTTGTTGGTCATAAAAATCATTTTTCCATTTTCTTTTTAACAAGAACAAAAAAGGCATTAGATTTGAAATGTTTTGATAAAGTATCATTTTTGCATCTTTCCTCAAACATTTTCACAGAAAAGATCATTTTTCACCCTATTACCAACCAGTATGAAATTATGTGTGGGTGGAGATTAGGTGTTGGCTTATTGGAACTTGTGCAATTAACAGATGAAAGGAGACAATAATAGCCAATAATTGAACCTGCAGAAAATGTGGTATCACACATAACAAAAACCTTGAATTATCTACTCTATTTTAGAACAGATATCAGTTACCAATAGTTAATGGTAAACTAGAGCTAACAGTAGACACTGGTTATTGGCAAATGACAGTTGGAAGTAGG
The DNA here is from genome assembly GCA_029339505.1 of Unio delphinus. Classification (NCBI taxonomy): domain Eukaryota; kingdom Metazoa; phylum Mollusca; class Bivalvia; order Unionida; family Unionidae; genus Unio; species Unio delphinus. Next base: position 4,236,379 of record JAQISU010000097.1, read on the forward strand.
TTGTTGTTGTTGTAGTAGGGTTTAATGCCATTTTTCAACACAAGATAGGCTATACATGGCAGCCAGTATTAAAGGTGGAGGAAGAACCTGGGGAGAACCCCGGAAAGAACCACCCATGAGAAGCTACTCAGGCAAGCTTATCACATACCCATATTTGCCGAATCCGAGACTCAATGCCGGCAGATAGAGGTGAAATGGCAGTGATCCATAATAGAGAGCACTTTAGACCACTCGCCCACTTGGGGCCACTTGGGGCCACTTGGAAGTAGGTACAATGTGGACAATTCATCAATATTCCTGATGTACCATACTTAAGTTGTGGACACTGCAGATCATACACCTGATGATAGGATATTAAAACACAGCACAGTGATGTACTGTCATTATAAACAATGGTTACATGCAATGTAGTCTATCCTTTATCTATGTTGGTCTCAGCCGGGTCTTAGCTTGGTCTTAGCTTGGTCTCATCTTGGTCTTAGCTTGGTCTCAGCTTGGTCTTAGCTTGGTCTCAGCTTGCCAATGATTTGTAACTGAAAGCTGCCATTCCATTTAATTACCTATGACTTTGGTGCTCTCCAGGATATTTTTGTTTGCAAAACAGGGTGCAGGTAAATCAAAACAAATCTTTATCAACTGTTCTATCTACATAAAAACAAATTTTCTTACATTATACCTATGTTATTAATCCCATGGTCCAGTTTATAAAGATTTTTTAAAAAAAATCAACATTTCTATTTCAATTGCCAGAATCTTATCTGTAATGGAAATATAACACTGTCAGATTTTTAATCTGTGATTTCAATTGCTACATTGATAATACACATTAAGCTAATCACTAATTGTAATTGATAATCCTTAATACTAATGAATAATCCCTAATCACTCTACCAAGCACAGCATGTGACAATTAAAGGAAAAAGTTGTAGAAAGATATCTCTTTGGGATTCTACAAATTAATCTTTTTTAATTCTTTCTCATATTCTATTCCAATTTTTGTACATAGTAATGAATTACATTGGTCGCGTAATCTATTTAGCCATGTGTTTCATTAACACCTAGGTCAGCCTATGTTGGGCAATGTGTCCTTGAGAATGCCACTTAGCTCCATGATAAAATTAATAATATGGTGATAAAAAAACAATGAACTACCAATAATGTTATATACCGAGAATCATTTGACAGTTTCTGAAACACATTCAGTGTAATTTTTATGGGAGACATTGTTTTAACATTCCTTACTTAGCAATGTTGGTTTAAAAATAGGTACATTAGTGAAAAGAACAAAACTTTATAACAATCAAATGTTGTTTAATGATTGTAACTTGTTTGCAGAAAACATAAAAGTGATATAACAAGGCAAAATACATGTCTGTCAGTACAAAAATCTTTTCTTTTAATGATGAAAGGTTACACTATTTCTCCCATGATGAGATCTATGGCTAGACCATTAAATTTGTCAACTTAAAGTGCATGTACAAAAATGCCCTAATTAATAAAGAAGAAAAATCCTTTCCCACGTAAACATCGGCCCAAACCTTTTAAAAAGCAGGCAAGGTCACATCCACGATCAAAACATTCCTGAAATAACATTTGACCTTGACCCTATGATCCAAAGGTTCAGACATCATATCACAAAATGCCTTTGCTTCCTAATTATTTATCCAACACAATAAGCAAGGTTGCCATGTTTACACAAGTGAAGGGATTAGCTGAATTTACTGTCTCCGAGTGAATGTATTAATGACCCTGCATGTGCCTCTCTTTGATGCAGGAACTGTCCTTTTCAATTATATTACAAATTTCCACATCTGTGCTAAAGAGGACTGATTAGCAGGATTTTTCTGTTAATTCAAAGAATGTGTGACAGTGTGCATGTCCAAATGTCACAATGAATGGGACTGAAGATGGGGAAGCTGAAAAGAACTGGTTAATTCTGAATGTGTGACAGTGTGCATGTCCAAAAGTCACAATAAATGGGACTGAAGATGGGGAAGCTGAAAAGAACTGGTTAATTCTGAATGTGTGACAGTGTGCATGTCCAAAAGTCACAATGAATGGGACTGAAGATGGGGAAGCTGAAAAGAACTGGTTAATTCTGAATGTGTGACAGTGTGCATGTCCAAAAGTCACAATAAATGGGACTGAAGATGGGGAAGCTGAAAAGAACTGGTTAATTCTGAATGTGTGACAGTGTGCATGTCCAAAAGTCACAATAAATGGGACTGAAGATGGGGAAGCTGAAAAGAACTGGTTCCAGCACACATTAGCTGATTTACTTATAAAGTTCAATAAAACTTTCTTTAATAAGTAAAAGTTTATTTTTAGGGAAGTAATGTTTTAAATTTTTGAGATAGTGAATAGTCTTTTGTCATCCAATACACATAAAAAAATAAATCTGGATCCATTATACTTTTTATTTCCATTATACACATATATAACTTAAGGAACAATTTCATGGCAGTACTTGGGATGTTTTTACTGGAACTGTTAGATTTAGTTTTAGAAAAAAGAAGATATTTCTTAGAAACTGAATTCTTTCAAGCAATGAGGTATTAGCAAAGATTGATAACTGTAGATGGTAAAGAGTTTTTGTGGGGAACAATTTTTCTTTTCGGTAACTGTGTCCAGAACTGATGATCTTTTGACCCCAAAATTGATAGTGTTCTTCCTCATTCCATTGCAAGACGGTGTGTGTGATTTTTAAAAAATTCAGTCATATCGCTACAATGTCTGCAGAGTGGCAGTTTATAGTGATGTCTAGCACTGAGGCATCATGCTGTAGACATGTAGCATGAATTCCCAACCAATCACATTATCCTGACATCAGATCCACCAGTACTAACACTAACCTCTTAATGCTAAGTGCCAAGTGAGGCATTCTGTAGTATGACTTGGCTGGGCCTCTGCTGTGTGAAAAAATCATGTTGTGACACCTGTAGCACTGTGTACACTATTCTGCTGTGTTGTTCAGGGATGTCTATTTCATATTTTGCTGTGTTGTTCAGGGATGTCTATTTCATTATCATTCACTAGCACTGTCATTAGTCTGCTTCTGTCACTTGAATTTTATCAGCAAATTCCTTTGAAAATTCGTGATTTGCAGTGGGAATGATCAAGTATGGTTCAGATATTTATTGACTTATCTAAAACAAAGATTTGAAGATGCTGGCATTCAGTGATTTTTTACCCAAGGTAAGAACTCTAGAAACATCCAGTAACTGTATACTACATATATGAAATTTGTAAGGTAGTCCGAAATAATTTCATACATGTACTATCAATAAAGAAAAAAACTACAACCAGCAGCGCCTATATATAAAATAAGGTTGATAATTTTCTTTCCTGTTTTGTTGATTTGCTTGTCAAGCAATTGTCTTTTTTATCTTTTCTTCTTATCATCCTTTTTCAATAACAATCTATCTGAAGGCATTCATTTAGAAATCATGCTGTTAATTTCTAGTATACCTATTAAGAATCATGCTCTTAAATTCTAGTATACATCTTAAGAATCATGCTGTTAAATTCTAGTATACCAATTAAGAATCATGCTGTTAAATTCTAGTATACCTATTAAGAATCATGCTGTTAAATTCTAGTATACCAATTAAGAATCATGCTGTTAAATTCTAGTATACCTATTAAGAATCATGCTGTTAAATTCTAGTATACCTATGAAGAATCATGCTGTTAAATTCTAGTATTCCTATTAAGAATCATGCTGTTAAATTCTAGTATACCTATTAAGAATCATGCTGTTAAATTCTAGTATACCTATTAAGAATCATGCTGTTAAATTCTAGTATACCTATTAAGAATCATGCTGTTAAATTCTAGTATACCAATTAAGAATCATGCTGTTAAATTCTAGTATACCAATTAAGAAGAATCACACATTATGTGTGGTATATCAAATGAGAATCACACAATTTAATGTAATATAGTAAATAAGAATTTTAATTAAAATGATTTAGTTTTAAACATAAAACATCTAAAAAAATATATTAATTTGGAATTGAATGCAATTGCTTGGTCATGCAAGTAAGTCATGATCATAAAATATATCATAACTTTATCCACAAAAAATAATTTCAGAAACATTCTGGAGATATAAAATACAAATTATTTCTGTTGCTGTTAATTTTTTTTTGTGTAGATATGGTCTATAATTTAATAGTGACACGCCAAGCTTACATTATTGATATCATTTATCCTAAATTATCTCATTTATTTCAAAATCGAAACCAATAATTTGCGAGAGAATGAAAGTTGTAATAATAGGGGTAAATGTATCATTATAATTAATGGCTGTATCCAGAGAATGAATGATTTATAAATGTATCATTATAATTATTAGCTGTATCCAGAGAATGATAGGATTTATAAATGTATCATTATAATTAATGGCTGTATCCAGAGAATGATAGGATTTATAAATGTATCATTATAATTATTAGCTGTATCCAGAGAATGATAGGATTTATAAATGTATCATTATAATTATTAGCTGTATCCAGAGAATGAAAGGATTTATAAATGTATCATTATAATTATTAGCTGTATCCAGAGAATGATAGGATTTATAAATGTATCATTATAATTATTAGCTGTATCCAGAGAATGATAGGATTTATAAATGTATCATTATAATGATTAGCTGTATCCAGAGAATGATAAGATTTATAAATGTATCATTATAATTATTAGCTGCATCCAGATAATGAAAGGATTTATAAATGTATCATTATAATTATTAGCTGTATCCAGAGAATGAAAGGATTTATAAATGTATCATTATAATTATTAGCTGTATCCAGAGAATGATAGGATTTATAAATGTATCATTATAATTATTAGCTCTATCCAGAGAATGAAAAGATTTATAAATGTAACATTATTATTAATGGCTGTATCCAGAGTAAAAGCTTTATAAATGTGTCATAATATGGGTTGTATCCATAGAATGAAAGGATTTATAAATGTATCATTATAATTATTACCTGTATCCAGAGAATGAAAAGATTTATAAATGTATCATTATTATTAATGGCTGTATTCATAAAATGAAAGGATTTATAAATGTATCATTATAATTATTAGCTGTATCCAGAGAATGAAAGGATTTATAAGTGTATCATTATAATTAATGGCTGTATCCAGAGAATGAAAGGATCTATAAATGTATCATTATAATTATTGGTTGTATCCAGAAAATGAAAGGATGTATAAATATATCATTTTAATTATTGTTTGTATCCAGAGACTGAAAAATATGTTATGAGATGGGATGTAATCAGGGAATGAAAACATTAATAAATATATCATTGTTAGGGCTGTATATAAAGAAAGAAAAGATTTATAAATGTATCATATGGGTTGTACCTAGAGAATGAAAGCATTCATAAATGTCCATCATGATTATAACTGTCTCCAGAGAAAAAAATATTTATTAATGTATTATATCGGCTGTATCCAGGGAATAAAAGATTAAAAAATGTATCACCATATGGACTGTATCCAGGGAATGAAAGATTAAAAAATGTATTACCACATGGGTTGTATCCAGGGAATCAAAGATTAAAAATGTATCACCATAGTGACTGTATCCAGGGAATCAAAGATTACAAAATGTATTACCACATGGGCTGTATCCAGGGAATAAAAGATTAAAAATGTATCACCTTATGGACTGTATCCAGGAAATCAAAGATTAAAAAATGTATTACCACATGGACTGTATCCAGGGAATCAAAGATTAAAAAATGTATTACCACATGGGCTTTATCCAGGGAATAAAAGATTAAAAAATGTATCACCTTTTGGACTGTATCCAGGGAATCAAAGATTAAAAAATGTATTACCACATGGACTGTATCCAGGGAATCAAAGATTAAAAAATGTATTACCACATGGGCTGTATCCAGGGAATAAAAGATTAAAAAGTGTATCACCATATGGACTGTATCCAGGGAATCAAAGATTAAAAAATGTATTACCACATGGGTTGTATCCAGGGAATCAAAGATTAAAAAATGTATCACCATAGTGTCTGTATTCAGGGAATCAAAGATTAAAAAATGTATTACCACATGGGCTGTATCCAGGGAATAAAAGATTAAAAAATGTATCACCATATGGACTGTATCCAGGGAATCAAAGATTAAAATATGTATTACCACATGGACTGTATCCAGGGAATCAAAGATTAAAAAATGTATTACCACATGGGCTGAATCCAGGGAATCAAATATTAAAAAATGTATTACCACATGGGCTGTATCCAGGGAATAAAAGATTAAAAAATGTATCACCATATGGACTGTATCCAGGGAATCAAAGATTAAAAAATGTATCACCATAGTGACTGTATCCAGGGAATCAAAGATTAAAAAATGTATCACCATAGTGTCTGTATTCAGGGAATCAAAGATTAAAAAATGTATTACCACATGGGCTGTATCCAGGGAATCAAAGATTAAAAAATGTATCACCATATGGACTGTATCCAGGGAATCAAAGATTAAAATATGTATTACCACATGGACTGTATCCAGAGAATCAAAGATTAAAAAATGTATTACCACATGGGCTGAATCCAGGGAATCAAATATTAAAAAATGTATTACCACATGGGCTGTATCCAGGGAATAAAAGATTAAAAAATGTATCACCATATGGACTGTATCCAGGGAATCAAAGATTAAAAAATGTATCACCATATGGACTGTATCCAGGGAATAAAAGATTAAAAAATGTATTACCATATGGACTGTATCCAGGGAATAAAAGATTAAAAAATGTATTACCATATGGACTGTATCCAGGGAATCAAAGATTAAAAAATGTATTACCACATGGGCTGTATCCAGGGAATAAAAGATTAAAAAATGTATTACCATATGGACTGTATCCAGGGAATCAAAGATTAAAAAATGTATCACCATATGGACTGTATCCAGGGAATCAAAGATTAAAAAATGTATTACCACATGGGCTGAATCCAGGGAATCAAATATTAAAAAATGTATTACCACATGGGCTGTATCCAGGGAATAAAAGATTAAAAAATGTATTACCACATGGACTGTATCCAGGGAATCAAAGATTAAAAAATGTATTACCACATGGGTTGTATCCAGGGAATAAAAGATTAAAAAATGTATTACCACATGGACTGTATCCAGGGAATCAAAGATTAAAAAATGTATTACCACATGGACTGTATCCAGGGAATCAAAGATTAAAAAATGTATTACCACATGGACTGTATCCAGAGAATGAATACATTAATAATTGCATGAAATGATAAATACAGCTTCTGAAAAAAAGTGGGAAGAAATTGTATTAATGAATAGAGCAGTCTTTAATCATGTCCAGTTCAAGACTGAGTTTTCCATTGTTCTAAAACTAATCATCTAGTTTTTGAGGCAGAAAAGAGAGGTGTAATTTATTAACACAAAGGCAATTTTGCTGAAGAAAGACACCTTCTTCATGGTGTTTAATACCATAATAAAAAATGTTACAAGTTTGATTTAAACCTGGAAATTAATTAATTAATTAAATTAATCATAAAATATCTAAAATACTCAAGATCACAAATATGCACCGGCTTTCTGACGAATATCTTGACACATGGGAACACTCAAGATAAAAAACTGGCTTTCTAAAAATATTTCTTCACACACCAGGGAAAACCACTGTGGTTTGGTCCAGTACAAGGTAGCTAAAAATAACTCAAAACAAAACACAACTTAGTATTCTAAAAGCCCAACTTCTACCGAATAGCTCACTCCAAAACATAGTTTATATACCTGTTTTTACGTAAACAAGAAAAAGTCACATGATCTTCTAGAATTTCAGAACAAATTTATGTTAAAAAACTCATGTACCCACCGTATGACCCAACTAAAATAGAAAGATGCTTATACAAAGCTCCATAATGTCCTTGGAACCAACCAATCATTTTAAAAGCTTATTTACAACTCTGAAGCCAGGTCAGAAATGAGGTCAACACACCTGGTGTTTATTCTGTAAAGTACAGGTCACCCCCCCCCCAATGAATGAATCTTAAACTTAAAATGCCAAATTTGAAACTAATAAACAAACAATAAAAAAAAATATAAATGACTTATCTCAAATATATGTAACAGTTTGTTGGACTAACAATTTAAATGTTCCAGGTTTGAATACTTTAATGATCAGCCCAGCTAAAGTGCTGTGGTGTTTTTCTGGGAAATTTCACTTTACTCCAATTTCCGATACACACTTTCATGTACTGATGTTGTACCCTTAAACCAAACAACAGAATCTTTGAAAGATTGTTACCCAGATCACATTTATTCTCAAACCAAAATAACAGTCACCAGAAACAGAAAATAACCAAAAAGCCTCACCACAATGAAAAAAAACAAATCTCCAAGCTTATGCAACTTTTAGAAAGAAGTGAACATTAATCATTTTAGTTTTGATTTAATCTACTGAGTGTCTTAGAAATATTGTATTCCTTTACATTTTCAATTACAATTATAGTAATTGGTACCATCAAATAATAGTTTTTAAAAAATTCAGAATCAAGTGAAAGTTACCTTTTTGTGCACATATATAGGATAGGAATTATTTCATTTTCTGCCATTTATTTGAATAAAATATGTACTCATGTATTTTGCTGACTAACTGGGTACATGAATGATTACTTACTTTATTCCTCCATGTTTGATAATACTAATTAAGAATCACACTATTCATTCTAGAATACCAATTAAGAATCACACTATTCAGTCTTTTTTTTCAATTAAGAATCACACTATTTCTTTCTGGTATACCAATTAAGAATCACACTATTCATTCTAGTATTAAGAATCAGAATATTCAGTTTATTTATTCAATTAAGATTCACATTAATTATTCTAGTATACCAATTAAGAATTAAACTATTCAGTTTATTCAATTAAGAATCACACTATTCATTCTAGTATACAATTAAGAATCACACAATTCATTCTAGAATACCAATTAAGAATCACACTATTCATTCTAGAATACCAATTAAGAATCACACTATTCATTCTAGAAAACCAATTAAGAATCACACTAATTATTCTAGTATACCAATTAAGAATTAAACTATTCAGTTTATTTATTCAATTAAGAATCACACTATTCATTCTAGAATACCAATTAAGAATCACACTATTCAGTCTAGTATACCAATTAAGAATCACACTATTCATTCTAGAATACCAATTAAGAATCACACTATTCAGTCTAGTATACCAATTAAGAATCACACTATTCATTCTAGAATACCAATTAAGAATCACACTATTCATTCTAGAATACCAATTAAGAATCATACTATTCAGTCTATTTTTTCAATTAAGAATCACACTATTCAGTCTATTTTTTCAATTAAGAATCACACTATTCATTCTAGTATACCAATTAAGAATCACACTATTCAGTCTAGTATACCAATTAAGAATCACACTATTCATTCTAGAATACCAATTAAGAATCACACTATTCAGTTTATTTATTCAATTAAGAATCACACTATTCATTCTAGTATACCAATTTAGAATCATACTATTCAGTCTATTTTTTCAATTAAGAATCACACTATTCAGTCTATTTTTTCAATTAAGAATCACACTATTCATTCTAGTATACCAATTAAGAATCACACTATTCATTCTAGTATATCAGTTTAGAATCACACTTTTCAATTTTAGTATGCAAATCAAGAATCACACTATTCAGTTATTATCTCTATTAAAAATCACATTATTCACATTAACATATCATTAAAGAATTACACTTTTCAATTCAAGCATTTCAATTAAGATTTCACATTATTCATTTGAGTATATCAATTATGAATTACACTATTCACGTATGTCAATTAAAATCATAATATTCATTCTATTATACGAATTAAGAATTACACTATTCATTCTAGTACATCAATTAAGAATCACACTATACAGTCTAGTATACCAATTAAAAAGCACACTATTCATTCTAGTATACCATATAATAATCACATTATTCGTTTAATATACCAATTGAAAAGCACACTATTCTTTCTAATATACCTATTAAGAATCATGCTGTTAAATTCTAGTATACCTATTAAGAATCATGCTCTTAAATTCTAGTATACCTAAAAATGAATAATCATGCTGTTAAATTCTAGTATACCTATTAAGAATCATGCTGTTAAATTCTAGTATACCTAAAAATTAATAATCATGCTGTTAAATTCTAGAATACCAATTAAGAATCATGCTGTTAAATTCTAGTATACCTATTAAGAATCATGCTGTTAAATTCTAGTATACCTATTAAGAATCATGCTGTTAAATTCTAGTATACCTATTAAGAATCATGCTGTTAAATTCTAGTATACCTATTAAGAATCATGCTGTTAAATTCTAGTATACCAATTAAGAATCATGCTGTTAAATTCTAGTATACCTATTAAGAATCATGCTGTTAAATTCTAGTATACCTATTAAGAATCATGCTGTTAAATTCTAGTATACCTATTAAGAATCATGCTGTTAAATTCTAGTATACCTATTAAGAAGAATGCTGTTAAATTCTAGTATACCAATTAAGAAGAATGCTGTTAAATTCTAGTATACCTATTAAGAAGAATCGCAGCATTATGTGTGGTATATCAATTGAGAATCACACAATTTAATGTAATATAGTAAATAAGAATTTTAATTAAAATGATTTAGTTTCAAATGTAAAACATCTAAAATATATATTAATTTGGAATTGAATGCAATTGCTTGGTCATGCAAGTAAGGCATTGCTTTGCAATTAGGTTTACAGTTTCTCACAAGAAGTCACGATCGTAAAATATATCATAACTTTATCCACAAAAAAATCATTTCAGAAACATTCTGGAGATATAAAATACAATTATATCTGCTGCTGTTAATTTTTTCGTGTAGATATGGTCTATAATTTAACAGTGACATGCCAAGCTTACATTATTGATATCATTTATCCTAAATTATCCCATTTATTTCAAAATCGAAACCAATATTTTGCAAGAGAATGAAAGTTGTAATAATAGGGGTAAATGTATCATTATAATTATTGGCTGTATCCAGAGTAAAAGCTTTGTAAATGTATCATTATATGGGTTGTATCCATAGAATGAAAGGATTTATAAATATATCATTTTAATTAATGGTTGTATTCATAGAATGAAAGGATTGATAAATGTATCATTATAATTAATGGCTGTATCCATAAAATGAAAGGATTTATAAATGTATCATTATAATTAATGGCTGCATCCAGAGAATGAAAGGATTTATAAATGTATCATTATAATTAATGGCTGTATCCATAAAATGAAAGGATTTATAAATGTATCATTATAATTAATGGCTGTATCCAGAGAATGATAGGATTTATAAATGTATCATTATAATTATTGGTTGTATCCCGAAAATGAAAGGATGTATAAATATATTATTTTAATTATTATCTGTATCCAGAGACTGAAAAATGTGTCATGAGATGGGATGTAATCAGGGAATGAAAACATTAATAAATATATCATTGTATGGGCTGTATCCAGAGAAAGAAAGATTTATAAATGTATCATATGAGTTGTACCTAGAGAATGAAAGATTTATAAATGTATCATATGGGTTGTACCTAGAGAATGAAAGATTTATAAATGTATCATATGGGTTGTATCTAGAGAATAAAAGATTTATAAATGTATCATATGGGTTGTATCTAGAGAAAGAAAGATTTATAAATGTATCATATGGGTTGTACCTAGAGAATGAAAGATTTATAAATGTATCATATGGGTTGTACCTGGAGAATAAAAGATTTATAATGTATTATATGGGTTGTATCTAGAGAAAGAAAGATTTATAAATGTATCATATGGGTTGTACCTAGAGAATGAAAGATTTATAATTGTATCATATGGGTTGTACCTAGAGAATGAAAGATTTATAAATGTATCATATGGGTTGTACCTAGAGAATGAAAGATTTATAAATCTATCATATGGGTTGTATCTAGAGAAAGAAAGATTTATAAATGTATCATATGGGTTGTACCTAGAGAATGAAAGCATTCATAAATGTTGATCATGATTATAACTGTCTCCAGTGAAAAAAATATGTATTAATGTATCATATCAGCTGTATCCAGGGAAAAAATATTTATTAATGTATCATATCAGCTGTATCCAGGGAATAAAATATTAAAAAATGTATTACCACATGGACTGTATCCAGGGAATAAAAGATTTATGTATGTATTACCACATGGGTTGTATCCAGAGAATGAAAGCATTTAAAAATGTATCACCATATGGGCTATCCTAGGGAATGAAAGCATTAATAATTGCATGAAATGATAAATACAACTTCTGAAAAAAAGTGGGAAGAAATTGTATTAATGAATAGAGCAGTCTTTAATCATGTCCTGTTCAAGACTGAGTTTTCCATTGTTCTAAAACTAAACATCTAGTTTTGGAGGCAGAAAAGAAAGGTGTAATTTATTAACACAAAGGCAATTTTGCTGAAGAAAGACACCTTCGTCATGGTATTTAATACCATAATAAAAATGTTACAAGTTTGATTTAAACCTGGAAATTAATTAATTAATTAAATTAATCATAAAATCTAAAATACTCAAGATCACAAATATTCACTGGCTTTCTGACGAATTTCTTGACACATGGGAACACTCAAGATAAAAAAACTGGCTTTCTAAAAATATTTCTTCACACACCAGGGAAAACCACTGTAGTTTGGTGGTAAGTATTGTTACGTGCTTAGGCTCGAATAAACAGTAACATAGAAAGAGAAATAACAAGCTTGTAAAAACTTAATAAACAATTTATTGAGCACAAATATTTTCCAGAAAAGAAAAAAAAACTTACGGTTTTAAGAATCAATTCCAAAATTAATCCAAAAATAATTCAAAATATTATCCACTAGAGAAATTGGAAAAGTCCTGGTAATAAAATGTACAAATAATTCCAAGTTTGAATCCCAGCGAAGTATCCAAGATGGAAGACGATGTCACTTGATGAAGTCAGTTCTTGGTAATAAAAGTCTATGAGCACAATTCTCTTCCAGATAAATAACAAAATAATTCCTCTTGATCCAAACAAATTGACATAATTTCCAGTACAAGGTAATTAAAAATAACTCAAAATGAGACACAACTTAGTATTCTAAAAGCCCAACTTCTACTGAATAGCTCGCTCCAAAACATAGTTTATATACCTGTTTTTAAGTAAACAAGAAAGGGGTCATGTGATCTTCTAGAATCTCTCAGAACAAATTTACGTTAAAAAACTCACGTACCCACCATATGACCCAACTAAAATGGAAAGATGTTTATACAAAGCTCCATAATGTCCTTGGAAGCAACCAATCATTTTAAAAGCTTGTTTACAACTCTGAAGCCAGGTCAGAAATGAGGTTAACATCTGGTGTTTGTTCTGTAAAGTACAGGTCACCCCCTCCCCCCAATGAACGAATCTTAAACTTAAAATGCCAAATTTGAATCTAACAAACAAACAATAAAAATAAATATAAATGACTTATATCAAATATACGTAACAGTATGTTGGACTAACAATCTAAATGTTCCGGGTTTGAATACTTTCCTGATCAGCCCAGCTTAAGTACTGTGGTGTTTTTCTGGGAAATTTCACTTTACTCCAATTTCCGATACACACTTTCATGTACTGATGTTGTACCCTTAAACCAAACAACAGAATCTTTGAAAGATTGTTACCCAGATCACATTTATTCTCAAACCAAAATAACAGTCACCAGAAACAGAAAATAACCAAAAAGCCTCACCACAATGAAAAAAAACAAATCTCCAAGCTTATGCAACTTTTAGAAAGAAGTGAACATTAATCATTTTAGTTTTGATTTAATCTACTGAGTGTCTTAGAAATATTGTATTCCTTTACATTTTCAATTACAAGCAGTATGGGAATGAATTGGTACCATCAAATAATAGCTTTTAAAAAATTCAGAATCAAGTGAAAGTTACCTTTTTATGCACATATATAGGATAGGAATTATTTCATTTTCTGCCATTTATTTGAAGAAAATATGTATGTATTTTGCTGAATAACTGGATACAAGAATGATTACTTACTTTATTCCTCCATGTTTGATATAATAAATATTAATCAAACCTCTTCTGGTTGTCATGATATTTAACCCTGTTTTACATACAATTTTTATTTCAGTGCCACTGTACTGTATTTATTGTAATATTTTCATTATCTGATTAAATTAGTGCACCAACTGCCAAAATATTTGCAGTGTTTTCCAGGAAGCGACATCCTCCATCACTGACTGAAATTTGTAATCCTGATAAAGTTCTATGAAAATTAATGCAAAAGTTCTGTATAACTTTCAAAACCAAAAATGTACTGGTCCACCAAGAATCATGAATTTGTCAAGATGGTGTCATCCAGAACTCCTTTAAAAATCACAACAATTCCAAAAAAATATAAAAGCCCAAATAATGTGTACCATCTATTTCCACTAAACAGTCCAAACAAATGTTTTTTCTCATGAATAATATTTAAGTAAAAGATGCAACACATCTGTAGACTTACACAGGAAATGAGGATGACTAGAAAATCAGAAAGAATCAAATTGCTCAGTTCTTATATACACCTTATACTGCAACTAAATTTCACAATATACCCGCCTCGAGTGGCTGAGTGGTCTAAAGCACTTTCTGTTCTGGATCACTGCCATCTCACATCTGTCTGGGTGGGTTCAGTCTAAGATTTGGCTAATGTAGTTACATGAGAAAGCTTGCCAGTAGCTTCTCGTGGGTCGGTGGTTCTTTCCAGGGGTTTTCTCAGGTTCTTCCTCTGCCATTAATACTGACCGCCATGTATAGCCTATCGTGTGCTGAAAAATGGTGTTAAACCCTACAACAACAACAACAACAACACAATATACCTCATGTGACAGATCACACTACTCATTTTGCACATTCTTATGACCCAACCAATAGGTAATTACTGAATTCTTCTAAAACCATCCAAACCCCATCAACCAATGAGAAATTAACACAAAGCTGTCATTAAGTCTTATTATTACGATTAGTATTAATAAATGTCAACACATAGGTAAGCATCTATTTATAGATCCTATGTAATTTTTATGCTCTTAGCAGGCTCAGATTAAGTCGACAAAATCTAGCTAAAGATATTCTGTATCATTTATAACCAATAATAAAAATTGCAAAAATTAAACAAAATAATATTGCAGGAGTTACAAATAAGATAGATATATAGCACAGGTTATTTTCTGTTCCAGCAGTACATACCATGGTTCCTTTCCACCATACAAATACTTGAGTACTTTCCATCAGTAAGGAATGTACAGAAATCCCAAGGTAATCTTACAAATTTAATGATAAAAAAGAAGTTTTTCTCAAAAAAATACAAAATAATGTGGACAGGGATGAAAACACATTTCTAAACTATAAATTTATCAATGAAAATGAACAATTTGTTCTTTATGAAATAAATAATAATGAAATATTCTAGACACAAGTGGCATATCTTGAACTTGAGCCACATGCAATTGAAAATGCTGGCCATTATTAACTTCATAAAATATGATAATTGTTATTATACAAATTTAATAGCCTAATTAGACTAAAACAAACTGACATGACATTATGAAATGCATAAGCTGCTTGTAAGTTTTCATTTGAATTTTCTAGAAAATGCAAAATTACGATTATTAATTATAATAATTATGACAATTATGAAGTACATTCATCTTAAAACAGAAAAAAATGACAGGAATATAGAATATGCAGCCATTGCAACAGAAATTACTAAAGTCATATTTCCAAAAATAAATGTCTGAAAACTAAATTGACAGATGAAATGTCTGTCTTTTACCGGAGAAATAAAAAGGAGTATTTAACTTTAAAGACAGATGGGATAATATCTAAAGCATTTGGTTAAAAAAATAAAATAAAAAAAATAAAAAAAATTGCCCTCTTGTCCATGGGTCATGGACATTCAAAACTCACCCAGGCATGACCATGCCTGCCTCTCCAGTGTATTCCTGGGAGAGACAACTACTGTATCTCCCATTTCCTCAGCCTAATATAGCCAAAAATGTGTTAAAAATACAGTTAAAATGAAGAAAAATACTTCTTCATTTTAACAAAAGCAGTTTAATCTTTAATGCTATCTACTATTGGGTTATTTGAATGGCATGAAAATTTTTAAAAAATTAAAATAGGTAGAAATATAAATATTAATGTTTGAAGTAGATTTACTTATTATCTGTAAATTAGTATAAAAATGTTCTGTGTATTCAAATTTGAAGAAAAAAAATAAACATATATGTTGATCATGATTTATGACCTTGACAAGGACTTGACCTTGTCCAAAATCAAATGCACTAAAGAGCTTATTTTTATTTTGCAAACAAATAATACATGAGTGAGGGTTACATATTAGGATCATTAATGACATTATGATTAAAATGTTCTTTATTATAATTTAAGTAACACACCTTTTTTCCTATATATGACCTTGACCTTGAGACATATGGCATCTATCTGTGAGTCATAGTATATACTTTGGTACAATGTTACCAAGTTAGGACCAGGACAATCAAATGGTAATGGAGGGACAACATAGTACATGTACATTTTTTTGTCTTAAGAGAGACAAATAAAACGTAAAGGGGAGGTCTGTTAGAACAGCAATAGATATTTTGTAAATAAAATTTTGCAAAGCATTTGCAAACAGGAAACTCTTCAGATGATGGCTGGTGAAATAATATTAAAATAAATGAATTAGAGACAACTGTCCTATAATATTTCATAATGGTGCTAATCATTTTTACATGTTCTCGCAGCACATTTTGTTATGGTCAACATAAAACATAGCAATTAACTGTTAGGTCTGAATAAATCCCTATCCTGTGATGGTTAACCTTGTGGCATGATTGAACTTTAATTAAAATCAATTTGGATCATGGTAAGAGAGATATGTTAACTTGTGACAATCCAGAGACAATTTGTGCCATTTGAAATAAGTAAAGATGAGTTGATCCTGAATAGTTGTTAATATAGGATGTGGAAGGGAAGCCTGATTCTGAAGAAATATATATCAAGTATCTTTTCTCATTAAAACAATTTGTCCAAAGGATGGGTGTCTGAAAGTTGAGGGACACAGAAATGAGCAATTTAACTTCATAGAAAAGAAAGTGGGTTTCTCAGAAAACACAAGGTTTGTCTCAATTGCATACAATATGCTCATTGATACATGTTTGTAATTTATTGTTGAACTTTTTAAAATTAAACTTGTACATAAATTGTTTATGAGTTCAAAAATGCTAATGGTTTGCATGCATTTGTCTCAGATGTTATATAATTAATGTTTTCTAAAATGTCATAAAATATTCGATTTATATGAATTTCTTTTAATTTCCTTAGCTAGATGTAAAAGGAATCATGTTTTTAAAAGGATTTTATGCAGTTAATCTGATACAAATTGTGTGAATATCTTAATTAATTTTTTATCTTAAATGATATGTATCATGGTAAAAAAAAACTGATTTTACTATGTCTGGAAATGTTATGCCAATTAATTGCTGGTAAGCAAATAATATTGTCTAAGAATGTCATAAAATATTCTATTAAAATGAATTTGGTTAAGACAAGATGAAAAGTCCATTAATTTCTTTGTACAATTAAGTTGTAAATTCTTTTCAATCCCAAAATCAGTGCATGCGATTGACACATACTCCAGTTAGTGATTGATAGCTGACAAGGGCATAGTAAGGTTTATTGCATAGTAAGGTTTATTGCATAGTAAGGTCTATTGCATAGTAAGGTTTATGCATAGTAAGGTTTATTGCATAGTAAGGTTTATTGTATAGTAAGGTTTATTGCATAGTAAGGTTTATTGCATAGTAAGGTTTATGCATATTAAGTTTTATTGTATAGTAAGGTTTATTGCATAGTAAGGTTTATTGTATAGTAAGGTTTATTGCATAGCAAGGTTTATTGCATAGTAAGGTTTATTGCATAGTAAGGTTTATGCATAGTAAGGTTTATTGTATAGTAAGGTTTATGCATAGTAAGGTTTATTGCATAGTAAGGTTTATTGCATAGTAAGGTTTATTGCATAGTAAGGTTTATTGCATAGTAAGGTCTATTGCATAGTAAGGTTTATGCATAGTAAGGTTTATTGCATAGTAAGGTTTATTGTATAGTAAGGTTTATTGCACAGTAAGGTCTATTGCATAGTAAGGTTTATGCATATTAAGGTTTATTGTATAGTAAGGTTTATTGCATAGTAAGGTCTATTGCATAGTAAGGTTTATGCATAGTAAGGTTTATTGCATAGTAAGGTTTATTGTATAGTAAGGTTTATTGCATAGTAAGGTTTATTGCATAGTAAAGTTTATGCATATTAAGGTTTATTGTATAGTAAGGTTTATTGCATAGTAAGGTCTATTGCATAGCAAGGTTTATGCATAGTAAGGTTTATTGTATAGTAAGGTTTATTGCATAGTAAGGTTTATTGTATAGTAAGGTTTATTGCATAGCAAGGTTTATTGCATAGTAAGGTTTATTGCATAGTAAGGTTTATGCATAGTAAGGTTTATTGCATAGTAAGGTTTATTGCATAGTAAGGTTTATGCATAGTAAGGTTTATTGCATAGTAGGTTTTATTGCATAGCAAGGTTTATTGCATAGTAAGGTTTATGCATAGTAAGGTTTATTGTATAGTAAGGTTTATGCATAGTAAGGTTTATTGCATAGTAAAGTCTATTGCATAGTAAGGTCTATTGCATAGCAAGGTTTATTGCATAGTAAGGTTTATGCATAGTAAGATTTATTGCATAGTAAGGTCTGTTGCATAGTAAGGTCTATGCATAATAAGGTTTATGCACAGTAAGGTTTATTGCATAGTAAGGTTTATTGCATAGTAAGGTTCATAGTAAGGTTTATTGCATAGTAAAGTTTATTGCATAGTAAGGTCTATTGCATAGCAAGGTTTATTGCATAGTAAGGTTTATGCATAGTAAGGTTTATTGTCTTCATTTATTGTGTCCTTATTATGTCATGGTTCCATTAAGGAATGCAGCTGTCATTAGGGGAAGACATTAATTTCATGGTATTAGAGCAATATCAGCAACAGGTTATAAACTGACCCATATTGGCCTTAGTTCTGTTGAATTGAGATAAAACAATATCTGACAAAACAAGAGTTGGGATTATTGTTTGATCGCAAAAGTAAAAAAGCCTGACAAATATTTAGGTTGTGGGATTGATCATTTTAGTTCAGCTTAATGGTCAATCCTATGTCAGCTTATGGGAATGGTCATCTGTATTAAAGGTCAGCTTGTGGGACTGATCATTTTAGTGAAGCTTAGTGGTTACTCCTAGGTCAGATTATGGGAATCATTTTTTTTTAGGTCACTTTAAAGGAATTGTCATTTGTAGAAATTAGTAGCAAAAAATGGATAACTAAAGCAGCATGCAGTACAACTTCCCAATTAAGAGCATTGGTGAAATGGGGGTGGGGGATATGCATAGTGAACCATCCCTATAATGGACCTCAGTATTATCAATTCCTTGATATGATGAACACCCACAAGGGAGCACATTTACATAAAGAAAATACCTGGTTATACTGAATATCTTACTATAGTGAATGGTTTTAATGACCAATACTATTCATTTTGTGATTGACTATTAAATTATTAGTTTGTCTGATAAATACATTGTTTTACAAAATAAACAGAACCTGGCAAAGGTGGTTGCTACACAATGGTAGTCTTATTTCAGGGATGGTTGGGGTGGGTGTGGGTATTCCCATATTTGGTGTTATGTTGGCTATTACAACGTTGTGGGGGGGATGACAAATTTTGTCAAACTTGCTACTTAGGGAAGTTTTTATTTTAACTGGCATATTTGGGTGGAACAATACAATCTATTTTTAAGTGGTATTTTGAGCAGGTCAATACATTTTGTTTATAAGCCTTGTTAAAGCAATATCTGTATTGGTATGCCTCAAAAGATTTGTTGTATTTTTATAAAACTGCCTGTTATAGTAGTATTAAGTAATACAAATTACCAACTTAATCATAGTACCACATACTGGACTATCAAATATACAGTTGGATATAATTATCAGCTGACTCAGAACCTCCCAACGGCAATGCCATAGAGAGATGGGATCACATCAGAGAGACTGTACAGCACAGACACACAGATCTCTGGTAAGAAGCAGTCAAAGAACAATGACTGGTTTGAGGCTGACCCTGTGACATCCATGCCAGTCATAGAAGAACGTTGCAGTGTTCACCTGGAAAACAAACTATCCCCTTGCCAAAGGACTCTACAGGCATACAGGTCTATCAGAAGCAAAGTGCAGCGGTTAGCATGGCAGTGCACCAATGAATACTGGCTTCGATTTTGTCAGAGCATCCCGTCAGTAGCAGATATTAGAAACAACAGAGGCATGTATGATGCCATTAAGAAAGCAATGGGTTCCATGAAGAAAGTGATAGCACCACTGAAGTTTGCTGAAGGCTATGCCATCCATTTCAAAAGCAAGCAGATGGAGCTTTGGGTGGTGTACTACTCTGAACTGTACTCCAGAGAGAACCACGTGACCAATGATACCCTCAACATCATTGAAAAACTTCCATTCATGCCCAAACTGGATGAGAAACCTACTGTAGCAGAACTAAAGAAGGCCTTAGAGACACTATCCTTAGGTAAAGCCCCAGGGAATGATGGCATCGCAGCAGAGGTCATCAAGTGTAGTTAATATCAATATCTGGAAGAGCTTGCTCTAGACAGGCTCAGCTGGTGACATGCTCTGATCCTTGGCTTTTAAGCTGGTGAGGACAAGCTACTCTTGCTAGCTGATGAAAAGCAATCTCAAAGGAAGAAGAAGCAGTACCAACACACACCACTCAACTTTCAAGTGCAGCAAGAATTGTCACTCTAGTGTTGGGCTAGATTGCCACTTCAGATGCCACACCACCACCAACCAGGATGTCCCTCAAGGGCACACTTCCATCATCTCTTGAGAATAATAGATGCCATCAAGACCTTGTTATTTCCATTAAATATACCCATAGATGGTAGTAAAACTCATGATGTCACAAATGATGTCATAATACTTTCCAAAAGAAATGCATAAAGATTGAGCCATTCAAACATATTTCCAAGTCATTTCCCATCACTAACTTGTATCCATACTTTTTGTCATGCAACTGTTACGTTTATTGGATTTAAATTATTTTTTTTTTTAATTGTTAAATCCAAATTTGTCATTTAGGGTTTAATATTCATTAATTGGGAGATTTTTCTGGAAAATTCAGGCTGACCTAGACTTGAGCTGTAAACAGGTTGACCTTGGCTTGTTGACCTAATTCCTGACCCTGCTTTAGACATTGTCAACAAGCTTCTAAAACTATTGGTTAATTTCAAGGACAACTTTTTATTTTTAGTTCTTGGGGGTAGGAAATATCTAGATCTTTCTTTGAGTACATGATTTAGTGAAGGCAGACTCTTTCTGTGACCTTCCATGAACTTCCATGAAATCACGCGATCACTTGTTTACTTAAGAAAACAGATATATAAATTGTTGTTTGGGATAGAAGAGTTCAGTAGAATATGGGCTTTTATAAAGTTAGTAGTTGTGTTTTTATGTTTGAGTTCTAATTTTAATTACAATCTTCTGGACATTGTGTCAATTCATTGAAGCAAGTGGATTTATTTATTTATTTGGAGGAAAAGAACCTGTGTTTACAATTTCATTTGGATGATAATAAAACAAGAACTGCATCACGTGACATTGTCAGCCATTTTGGATTACATCATCAAGATTCGAACCTGGAACTATTAGAACATTTATTTATCAGGACTCTTGCAATTCCATTAGTTGATTATTATTGTGAATTCTATATTGGATTAATGTTGGATTTGATTCTCTAAAACCATAAGTTTATTTACTTTATGAAAATAATTGTACTTAATAAAATCATTGTTAACGTTATACAAGCATGCTAGTTTTCACTCTTTCTGTGTTGCTGCTTATTCAAGCCTAAGCACGTAACATAGAAATTGGTGGCTATTGTCTGGGATTGAAATAAATTTGAATTTAAATTTGAATTTCCCCTAGTTTTGGAAAATTTTAAATCATTAGTGAGACTGACATGCTTGTATTAAAATGACATCTAAGGTAGAAATATTTCTTTCTAATCCTACCCAGGAGCAATTAGATCTTTTCAAAAAAGATGAGTTGGTTCAACTTGCCACAAAATTTAATCTTTCTGAAGTCAAGGCTTCTTTGACGAAACAAGATACTGTATCAAACAAATTTTGGTCCAATATTTGGTAGAACAAGATATTTTGGAACAAAGTGCTTTGATTTCGGTCAGTAAGTCTACAATAGACTCTGACATTAAACGAATTAGAATTAAAATTCAAGATGGAATTAGAGTTGAAGAAGCTGGAATTTCAGAAAGAGAGAGAATTAGAGTTAAAAAAACTGGAATTTCAGGAAAAGGAGAAAGAGAGACAATTACAATATGAAAAAGAGGAGAAAGAAAGGCAGATTGAATTACAAAAAGAGCGGATGCGGATTGATAGAGAGAGGAGAAAGAAAAGCAAATTGAATTACAAAAAGAGCAAATGCGGATTGATAGAGAGAGAAAGGAGAAAGAAAGGCAAATTGAATTACAAAAAGAAGAGAGAGAGAGAGACAAGAAAGGGAGAAAGAAAGACAATTACAATATGAAATTAAAATGAAAGAATTTGAGCTGGCAAGTGAAAAACTCCGTCATACTTCAAATCCAAATTTAAATTTTGATATAACAAGGAATATTAGATTAGTGCCCCATTTCAGAGAAGAAGAAGTAGACAAATACTTCTTTCGTTTTGAGAAAGTTGCTGAAAGTTTAAAGTGGCCAAGAGAATATTGGACCATGTTATTACAATGTGTACTTACTGGTAGGGCTAGTGATATTTACTGTTCAATGTCCGTTCAGCAAAGTGGTGATTATGATGTGGTTAAAGAATGCATTTTAAGAGGTTATGAGATAGTCCCTGAAGCTTATAGGCAAAAATTCAGAAATTACAGAAAAGAAGCTGGACAAACTCATGTCGAATTTGCTAGAGAAAAAGAGCAGATGTTTGATAGATGGCGTTTAGCCAAGAAAGTCAAACAAGATTATCAAAATCTCAAGCAAATTATATTAATTGAAGAGTTCAAAAACTGTGTTCATAGTGATGTTAGAACTTATCTTGATGAGCATAAGATTGAAACCTTGGAAAATGCTGCTCGAGCTGCTGACGAGTATTCTTTGACACATAAAGTTCCTTTTGTTAACAAGATTTCTACTCAACAATCTTTTGGCAGGAAAGTATTTCCGCCTAATTCAAGCCCTTCTAAAACTCAAACTAACACAACTTTCAAAAATCAGACTTCAGAGAAGTTTGATTCTAGATCCTTGTCTCTTCCGACGTGTAACTTTTGCAAGAAAAAAGGACACATTATTTCTGATTGCTACAAATTAAAAAATAGGTATCAGAATCAAGACAGACCTGTTCCAAATGCTCTTACTTCCAAGAGGTCAAGGTCACAGTCATGTACTGAAAGCAATACATTTGTTGGGTCTAATAAATTCCAGTCTGATTTTATTAGGGAGAATTATGAATAATTTATATCGAAGGGTTCTATATCACTCTTGGGTGATTCAGCCAATCCCACCCCTATTAAAATTTTAAGGGACACAGGAGCTTCTCAGAGTCTTTTATTGTCAAGTACTTTGCCTTTTTCTGAGAAGTCTTCTTCTAATGAAAGTGTTCTTATTCAGGGAGTAGAGTGCGGCTTTGTTAATGTTCCTCTCCATTGTGTAAATTTGTCATCAGACTTAGTGTCAGGACCTGTGACAATCGGAACAGTCTCGGTTTTACCTGTTGAGGGCATAGATTTATTGCTAGGCGACGACTTAGCTGGGAACAAGGTTGTGGTTAATCCACTTGTAACTGACAAGCCTAATTTGGATCAGAAAGTTGATCCAATTGAAAAAGAAATCCCTGATATACTTCAAGTTTGTACAGTTACCAGAGCTATGGCAAAGAAAGCTCTTGAGAATGAAGTTGAAAAGGGCAGCATTCCCTTAGTTGACACATGCATAGGTCAGGTTTATGCTGTTGAAGGCAGCATTCCTTCGGCTGACATATGCATGGGTCAGGTTTATGTTGAAAAAGGCAGTAGTCCTTTAACTGACACTAGTATAGGTCAGGCTTTTGATGAGGTCACTTTTGCTCTTGGTTTAGATCAATCAGAAGGTATTGATCATAGTGATCTTCTTTTAACAACTCATTCTCTTAATCAGGGTGATAAACGACAGTTACTTGCCGTTAAACAGGAAAAAGATCCTGAGATCTCCTGTTTGTTTCAAAGGGTCATAAATGAGACTGAAGTCACTGAAGTTCCTATCTGTTATTTCATTAAAAATGGAATTCTTATGAGAAAATGGAGACCTCCCGAGGTACCTGCTGGTGATGAATGGTCAGTGAACTATCAAATAGTAGTTCCAAAACCTTACAGACAGGAAATACTTAATCTGGCCCATGAAACTCATTTGGCTGGTCATTTAGGGATTAATAAAACGTATCACAAGATCTTGACTCACTTCTATTGGCCAAAAATCAAAAGTGATGTCAAATACTGTAGATCTTGTCATACTTGTCAAATGGTAGGAAAACCCAATCAGAAGATACGTAAGGCTCATCTGCAACCTATTCCTGCCTTTGACGAATCATTTAGTAGAATTATGGTTGATTGTGTGGATCCCTTACCCAAGACAAAGTCAAGTAACCAATACCTGTTGACCATAATGTGTGCGTCAACAAGGTTTTCAGAGGCTATTCCATTGAGGAATATAAAATATAAAACAGTAAAGGCTTTGATAAAGTTTTTTACTCAGTATGGTCTTCCCAAATCTATTCAGTTTGATCAAGGTTCAAACTTTATGTTTGGAATTTGCCAGCAAGTTATGAATGAATGCCCGATTCAGCAATTCAAGTTAAAAATGAAACTATGGTTTGAAAGAACTACAATGGAGAGAACTTTTGAGTCTGATAATGGAGTTGTGTCACTCTTGTTCATTCTTCTTACTTTTCTTCAAATTAGATATTACGGCCCTACAAAGTTAAAAAGAAAATGAATTAGTTAAATTATAGTATTAGTGCTCCTGGGATCTAAATTAATTATAGGAGTACCAGTATATTGAAAGAGATAGCCATGTTAAATATGTAATTAATTTAGTGGTACCTGTCCCACTTAGTGAAGGAATATCATCGGATTCTACTGACATTGGAGTGACAAATTGTTGGAATTCAGAAATTATGAAAAATCTAGACCAGAAACTTTTACATTTGCAAGTGCAAGAAAGAAATGAACTGAAAGTTATTATTATTATTATTATTATTATTATTATTATTATTATTATTATATGAACACTTATGTCCAGATATTCTTACAAGGACAAACAAAATTTTCATGACGTTGAAATTGAAAATTCCATGCAGGATGAGTCCACTCAAACAGGAATACTTGAAAAAGGAAATTCAATATTTGCTGGAGAATGATTTAATCAAGCCCAGTAAAAGTGATTGGAGTTCACCATGCATACTTGTTCTAAAACCAGATAAAACTTTCCATATGTGCACTGATTAAAGGAAGGTGAACAGAGTGACAAAAACAGATTCATTCCCATTACCAAGAATTGACAATTGTATTGATAAAATTGGGAATGCCAAGTATGTCACCAAATTTTGACCTTCTGAAAGGATTTTGGCAGATTCCACTACGGAAAGAGCAAAGGAAAAATCAACATTGTGACTCCAAATGGACTCTACCAAAAATAAAGAAAGTCCATTTCAACGTCTCATAAAAATGTTCATCACTGGTCTAGAAATTTGTGACGTCATCATCTACAACGACACCTGGAGAGAACATCTAGCAACAATTAGAAAATTCTTTGACAGACTCACTAATGTGTGTCTGACTGTTAATTTATTTAAAAGTGAGTTCTGCCCTGCTATAGTGGCTTTCTTAGGACATTTTGTGGGACATGGACAAGTTAAAAGGTTGAGGCTATTTCTAGATAATATAATTGCAGACGTTTTTTTCTTGTATAACAATTTATTATACTGTGTAATTTATACTAGTTCTTTTAACCTCAGATGTAAATTGGTTTGATAAAAAGAAAGTTTTATTATATAAACCTTTCTTTTTATTTTATGGGGGAAGGTGTTACGTTTATTGGATTTAAATTATTTTTTTTTTTTAATTGTTAAATCCAAATTTGTCATTTAGGGTTTAATATTCATTAATTGGGAGATTTTTCTGGAAAATTCAGGCTGACCTAGACTCGAGCTGTAAACAGGTTGACCTTGGCTTGTTGACCTGATTCCTGACCCTGCTTTAGACATTGTCAACAAGCTTCTAAAACTATTGGTTAATTTCAAGGACAACTTTTTATTTTTAGTTCTTGGGGGTAGGAAATATCTAGATCTTTCTTTGAGTACATGATTTAGTGAAGGCAGACTCTTTCTGTGACCTTCCATTAACTTCCATGAAATCACGCGATCACTTGTTTACTTAAGAAAGCAGGTATGATATGAATCGTTGTTTGGGATAGAACAGTTCAGTAGAATCTGGGCTTTAAAGTTAATAGTTGTGTTTTTATGTTTGAGTGTTAATTTTAATTACCTTGTACTGGACATTGTGTCAATTCATTGAAGCAAGTGGATTTATTTATTTATTTCGAGGAAAAGAAACTGTGTTTATAATTTCATTTGGATGATAATAAAACAAGAACTGCATCACGTGACATTGTCAGCCATTTTGGATTACATCGTCAAGATTCGAACCTGGAACTATTAGAACATTTATTTATCAGGACTCTTGCAATTCCATTAGTGGATTATTATTGTGAATTCTATATTGGATTAATGTTGGATTTGATTCTCTAAAACCGTAAGTTTATTTACTTTATGAAAATAATTGTACTTAATAAAATCATTGTTAACGTTATACAAGCGTGTTAGTTTTCACTCTTTCTGTGTTGCTGCTTATTCGAGCCTAAGCACGTAACACAACATAAAAGGATCTTAAACCTGTGCTTATATCAACATGAAATTTATGACATTCAAAAAAGAAATTCAATTTTTAGTTCACAAAAATCGAATTTATTGGAATTGTTTCGTAAATTTCATGTAAGATAGAACTTATCTGACTCATTTCACAAATTTCATACAAGACAAAAATTGTTTTGCTCTTTTCATAAATTTCATATAAGATACAAATTATTTGACTTGTTTAATAACTTTGTTATAAAAAAGAAATTATTTGACTAGTTTTATAAATTTCATATAGAATATAAATTATTTGACTCATTTAATAAATTTCATGTAAAAAAGAAATTATTTGACTAGTTTTATAAATTTCATATAAAACAAATTATTTGACTCATTTAATACATTTCATACAAGTTTATCTATATAATAACTTATGATGTCAGTGTAATTATATCCAGATCAAAAGGAAGGCAGGAAGGATGTATATACATTAACTGCAAGTTAACACAATACAGGCTATATATTGAATATTGATGATTCAAAATTTCTGAACATGTATTTTATTTTAAAATTTTGATAAAGGAAGGTGGGTAAATTTTGGTAAAGGGAGGTGGGTAAAGTTTGTTAAAGGGAGGTGGGTACATTTGGTAAAGGGAGGTGGGTACATTTTGATAAAGGGAGGTGGGTACATTTTTGTTAAAGGGAGGTGGGTACATTTGGTAAAGGGAGGTGGGTACATTTTGATAAAGGGAGGTGGGTACATTTTTGTTAAAGGGAGGTGGGTACATTTTTGTTAAAGGGAGGTGGGTACATTTTGTTAAAGGGAGGTGGGTACATTTTGTTAAAGGGAGGTGGGTACATTTTTGTTAAAGGGAGGTGGGTACATTTTGTTAAAGGGAGGTGGGTACATTTTGTTAAAGGGAGGTGGGTACATTTTGGTTTCTTATGTGCTTACTATTCCCATTGATTTTGCTCAAAATTGGAAGTCTCCTTTTCTAAATGAAGTTTCAAATACAGAATTTAAAAGACTATATACATTAGAACACTCTTTTTTATGCAAATGAATATGCAGAACTTAGAAAAAAGTTTGAAAGATTTTAATCTGAATAGACAGAGATTTTGATCAAAATAAACAGAGATAAAACAATTTTATAAATGTTTGCTGAGATGTTATGGACAAGAAACAAAGAAGAAAATAGATGCACTATTTTACCTTTACAGAATTGATCCTAACAGGGAGATAATTAATCAAGATAGTTAAGTAAGATAATTAATTAAGATAATTAATTAAGATAAGTAATCAAAATAAGTAATTAAGTAATGAAGATAAGTAATCAAGAAGAAAGACCTACTCTTAAAGTGACCAATCCTAAACAACACAATAAATATAATCTTCAACATTTAATGAATCATAAGATATAAATAACAAACATAGCCAAATTAGAAATTTAATTATCAATTTAAACCTTTACAAATATCTCTTGTTTCAAGGAAATAAAACGTTGCTTATTGTTTAGAAGCAAGTTGAGTGACAGTAATGTAGTTCTATTTTTAAGAAAGATGAAAATGTCAGAGCAGATTTTCTGCAGAAGAAGGTAACTTAATTGTTTCTAAACTTGATAGTCTTCAAAAAATGTTTCAGTTATATCATTTTTACCTTGTATACTTGATAATAAGTCAGTTATATAATTATTACCATGTATACTTGATAATAAGTCAGTTATATCATTATTGCCATGTATACTTGACAATAAGTCAGTTATATCATTTTTACCATGCATACTTGAGAATAAGTCAGTTATATCATTATTACCATGTATACTTGATAATAAGTCAGTTATATCATTATTACCATGTATACTTGAGAATAAGTCAGTTATATCATTTTTACCATGTATACTTGATAATAAGTCAGTTATATAATTATTACCATGTATACTTGATAATAAGTCAGTTATATCATTATTACCATGTATACTTGATAAAAAGTCAGTTATATCATTATTACCATTTGATAATAAGTCAGTTATATCATTATTACCATGTATACTTGATAATAAGTCAGGTCTAACTTCAAAAACAACACAGACCCAGATCTGCTAATGCATAATGTTCTGGTAGATCAGGGTTAATGTAATGCATGATGTTCTGGTAGGTCAGGTTAATGTAATGTATGATGTTATGGTAGGTCAGGGTTAATGTAATGCATGATGTTATGGTAGGTCAGGGTTAATGTAATGCATGATGTTATGGTAGGTCAGGGTTAATGTAATGCATGATGTTCTGGTAGATCAGGGTTAATGTAATGCATGATGTTATGGTAGGTCAGGGTTAATGTAATGCATGATGTTATGGTAGGTCAGGGTTAATGTAATGCATGATGTTCTGGTAGGTCAGGGTTAATGTAGTTTGTTCAACCTATTAATCCTAAGAGACTGCACAGATCCAGATCTGCTAATGCATGATGTTCTGGTAGATCAGGGTTAATGTAATGCATGATGTTCTGGTAGGTCAGGGTTAATGTAATGCATGATGTTATGGTAGGTCAGGGTTAATGTAATGCATGAAGTTATGGTAGGTCAGGGTTAATGTAATGCATGCTGTTCTGGTAGGTCAGGGTTAATGTAATGCGTGATGTTATGGTAGGTCAGGGTTAATGTAATGCATGATGTTATGGTAGGTCAGGTTAATGTAATGCATGATGTTATGGTAGGTCAGGGTTAATGTAATGCATGATGTTCTGGTAGGTCAGGGTTAATGTAGTTTGTTCAACCTATTAATCCTAAGAGACTGCACAGATCCAGATCTGCTGGCATATTATGTGGTTACAAATCTGCTGGCATATTATGTGGTTGCAGTTCTGCTGGCATATTATGTGGTTACAGATCTGCTGGCATATTATATGGTTACAGATCTGCTGGCATATTATGTGGTTACAGATCTGGGTCTATGCAGTGGGATCCAACTTTAATGCATGTACTGGTATTTACTAAATTGCATTTGTAAAAAATTATTTGCAAAAATTTTGTATTAATGTGATTTCATAACATCTTTTAAGTTAATTTTTTTTTTTTGGTGAAGACAAAAATACCATGTGTAAAACCCCCCCAAATAGGATTCATAATTAGTTTCAACATATGGCGTTGAAGCAAATTCATTTCATTATTTTTCACTGAAAACAAAAGAAGTGAAACAAAACATTTTGAGTATGCAAGTTCAAGTAATGTGACCAGTCAGCAGTTATCTGCATATACAATAAATACTTAAATCATTTGCTATTGCTGACATCTGCATATACAATAAATAATTAAATCATTTGCTATTGCTGATATCTGCATATACAATAAATAATTAAATATTTTGTTACTGCTGATATCTGTATATACAATAAATAATTAAATCATTTGCAATTACTGACATCTGCATATACAATAAATAATTAAATCATTTGCTATTGCTGATATCTGCATATACAATAAATAATTAAATATTTTGTTACTGCTGACATCTGCATATACAATAAATAATTAAATATTTTGTTACTGCTGATATCTGTATATACAATAAATAATTAAATCATTTGCAATTACTGACATCTGCATATACAATAAATAATTAAATATTATGCTATTGCTGACAAACCTAATCAAATTTTACTTTAAGGATTTTGTAAGAAATAAAATCATTTTCAATGTTTTGCAGAAAGTTGCTGTGGCTCATTGGTTAGTGTATGACAGGATAAAACACTCGTGTCCAAAGCTGGCTCAGTGGTTAATGACAGGATAAAATGCTTGTGTCCGAAGCTGGCTCAGTGGTTAATGTATGACTGGACAAAACACTTGTGTATGAAACTCAGTGGTTAAGTGTTGGACTTCTGACCAGAAGGGTACATGTGGGTTCAATTTCCATCACTGGATCAGTCCAGATTGGCTAACATTGTGTATCCTTGAGCTTAAAACTTGCCTTAATATTGTATATATAGCCAGCAAAGTCTTGCTGTTTCATACAAATACTCCAAACCAAGAACCAGACATCAATCAAAAAGTGGATGGGGAGTGAAGCAATTTTTATAAATTAGGAGAAAAAGTTGACACAGTGTGAATGCTGAGTGATTAATGATATATTGTAATGTCAGACGTCAGATGAGCTATGTTTTAGCTAAACTAACAAGCAACATAGTAAGAAAAAAATTCTAATCCATACAATAATTTAGGCTTACTTTTAAAGTATGACATAAACTTTTAAAAATATAAATAAAATTTGATTTAGTGTTTTAGTGCAAAGGAACACAAATAATTTTTTTAGTGGTGAGGTGCGTGGAATAAAATGCCAGTCAAAAAACAAAAGGGGTGGAGTATTTGGCACCCAAGATGACTGGATAAGTACGCGTGACCCAGATTTAGTCTGAACCAGAGTTAATCTCAAACTTCCAGACATCCTGGCACAGACTTAGTTGTTTACTTAGTTGTTTCTTCTGAAGCACACTTTGTAAAAGTATAGTATTTCACTGAATCCTCCACTCCTCTTCTTCTAGTTCTCCCCACCCCTCAAGACGGCGCCCGGTGCAACTTGCACCCCCCTAGCTACACCACTGCTTGTACCGACTTTTTCATCCTTGTACAATTTCTCAGAAATGGACATTAATAGTTGCAATTTGTCGTATTAAGCAAGTCCATGTGTTACTTCAAACCAAAACTTAGGCCTGACATAATAGGGTTATTAACTAAACAGGGGTCGAGATAAGCGGCAAATATTTGCATAACAAGGGATTTTTTTTTAGACCAGACCAAATCACTCAACATACAGAGGTTTTTGAGATAACTGAGGTCAAGATAAATGTTAGACTGTAGTTTATTCATGAAACTGACAATTGGATTCTTTAAAATTAGTATATTCATGAAATTGACAGATCCCATCAAATTTGTGTATTCATGAAATTGACAGATCCCATCAAATTTGTGTATTCATGAAATTGACAGATCCTAATATTTACCAATACAAGATTGTTTTGTACTAGTATGAACAGGAAAGTAATAGCAATATTTGTTTTACAAAAAATAATATCATATTCACAGATGCATGAAACGATATGTATGCCATTTTGGTGCCTATCCAACCATGGAGTATGATGCAGAATCAGTTTACCAGTACATATATTACAGTAAAAGATTTCATCACAATTCTGCAAATTTTCATTCCAAATTGAACAACATCTAAAAACAAAAATACTTCAATGCCCATGATTTTTTAAGGATCCAAAAATATTATTCTTTACATTCAACACAATGCAATCACGAGGAGTTCTTCAGCAACACAAATTGCATATAATTCAAATCTAATAATAAAACCTAATATCTGAATTTTTTTAGAATTATCTGCCAAAGGTACTTAACAAATTCTTTGAAGTGCAAAGAAATTCCACAAGAGTAAAAATGAGCAAAGAAAATCTGCACAATTACAAAACCACGGCAAAGAATTCCTCTTTTAAAAAATTAATAATTTTGCAGAAAAATCCACTGGTGTGATCACCCATTCAAAATCAACTAAAGGACATGGCAATAACAGAACCTTTTAATATTATATATTTTTCATAATGTAATGATGCTGATATTCAGGTGAGGGGCTGATATCACCTATTCATTAAAAGCTGAAATTATCTGCATCCAAACATTTTCTGCACACACTGGTGTACATTTTATACTCCTTACTGGTATTTCTCATGGCTGTTCAGCTACAATCGGCATAAGAGTTCTTTTATTGACATTTAGATTATATTTCCTGTTTTGTTTGTTTTTTATGGTTTAACGCCATTTTTCAGCACAATATAGGCTATACATGGCGGCCAGTATTAATGGTGGAGGAAGAAACCGGACAAACCCCGGAAAGAACCACCGACCCACGAGAAGCTACTGGCAAGCTTTCTCACATAACTACATTTGCCGAATCTTAGACTCGAACACACGCAGACAGAGGTGAGATGGCAGTGGTCCGTAACGGACAGCGCTTTAGACCACTCGGCCACTCAGGGCCCCTATATTTCCTGAGTAGAGCATATGTTTAGTGACCTGGAATAGCACAACCATCTGTCCTGTGGTCATGGTTGTTACCAATTACCTGTACATGTCTAAAGTGTATGCGTTACCTGTACATGTCTAAAGTGTATGCGTTACCTGTACATGTCTAAAGTGTATGCGTTACCTGTACATGTCTAAAGTGTATGTGGGTTTGTTTCGGAGTGATGTGCATGCAGCAAAATTGCACATTTTAATGAACAGGTGACATCAGACCCACAAACCATCCATCAGTATCAACAGATTTGTGGGGTTAATTTATCAGACTATGTGAAACATGCCCCCTCACAAAAAAAACCCCTGTTTGTATTGAAAACACACCCATCCCTCTAGCACAGCCCTTTTGCATAGGAAACTTAAGCTTAAAAAAGCAAAACAATTTTTGCTTAAATACTCATTAAAGAGTCTCATGAGTTTTTGCTGTCATTGCAGATCCATTTGATCCCTACATGATACAATATTGTACAATATTTTGCAAGATGAAGAGATGAGGTTGCCAGTATACATGTATATACATGTAGTATATATACATGTACATAGTTATGAGGTTGGTTCCTAATTCTAGAACTACAACTCACTATTTATGAAAAAGATATATTTGTGATATATAACTCAGGAAAATACCTGTCCACCATGTCTCTGATTGTATGTAGTATACAATTTACTTATCATAACTTCCTAGAATAATGTATCTTAATCTACAAATTTACTTTTTCCTTGAAAACATGTCATGCCATGACAAATGAATGTTACACAATCACTGCTAGTTTATCCAACAGTATTATAAAGTGTCATCTCTCAGTGGTCTGTGTATTTCAGAATGATTTGTTATGGTTTGGTTCAAAGTTCGACATACCTGTGCAATGTATGAGGGTTATATTGGACTGAGACAAGTTTGACATACCTGTGCAATGTATGAGGGTTATATTGGACTGAGACAAGTTTGACATACCTGTGCAATGTATGAGGGTTATATTGGACTGAGACAAGTTTGACATACCTGTGCAATGTATGAGGGTTATATTGGACTGAGACAAGTTTGTCATACCTGTGCAATGTATGAGGGTTATATTGGACTGAGACAAGTTCGACATACCTGTGCAATGTATGAGGGTTATATTGGACTGAGACAAGTTCGACATACCTGTGCAATGTATGAGGGTTATATTGGACTGAGACAACTAGAATAAAATGCCTTGCCCAGTACATGACATAGTTTGATCTGACAGTGGGATTATAAACTGAATTAGAACAATTTAAATATTAAAGATTTAAGAGCTAAAAACTTCCTGCTAGAGAAATGACAAAAATGTTTTACATAATTTTCATTTTGATTGCATTGAACAATTCCATCCTCATAATAAAAACTGGCCAACTTATAATGTTTTTAAACATAAAAGTATATTTTAACTGTAAGGGAAGACTCCTCCCCCCATGTATCAATAAAATATGAAATGCATAATTGCTTCATATATAATTAAAAAGTAATCAAAGAAACATCTTTATAGTATATCAAATACAACATATTAAGAGAAATGAGTACAAGTTCACTCCTTCTCGTTTTGTATTACTACAACCTCCAACAATACACCTTTTTACCATTTTTCACGCACGGATACACTCGTTGAAATCAAAACAAGTCAAAATTTGAAAGCCGTGTTCCCCTAACTACGTCACATCCGCTTTAACGTACGGAAATTACCGAGCGCAAAATCAGCTAGGAGCGTTTTGTCAGCAACGATAAAAAAGCAATGTTATGTGGTCATTATTTTCGTTACTGATGAGGTATATGACATATCACCTATGAAACTCGCATCCTGAAGTTAAAATTTATAATATAAACGAAGGTTGTAAAAGTGCACTAGTAGACCTTTAAAAGAAACTTAAATATGTGTTAACTAATACGTTGCCTCAATTCCTGAGAAATCTTTGCATAATAACATCAATCTGTGCTATATCTCGACATTTTTGACAGATTGCCAGGAAGATAAATCTACTTCTCATCAGCAAAATTTAAATAAAATGCAAAGCAAAACTTTCAATTCAAAGTAATCAATTCTGAGTACATTCAGTGCATTTCATTAAATGGCATACAAAATATTACAAATAGGATCATTTAGGTTGTATATGTTATTTATGTAAATCATCAAGGTGTCAGAACATCTCCCACATGTTAGAAAATAAACTTTAGGCTTGGTGTGATTACTTCATGTCTAACTAACTTGGTGTGATTACTTCATGTCTAACTAGATTTATCAATGGTCATTGGAGCATTGCTGACTGCACTGTGTTAACAGTTGACTGACACATGAGTATGTCAAATTTCACATCACATGTGAAGGGTTCTGCAGAAAAACTTTCAAATGTTGTCATCCTGTTACTAAATACAGAAAATACAGAAAATACCCAAATGCAAACATAATATGACACTCCCCCCATTATAATGCTGACCATGGATGCTCCATAGTATGTCGTCTTACAGTGAGACTGTCTTATAAATACAGCACTCCCCCCCATTATAATGCCATCAATGACAGCCAAATAAATACCACCTCAAAGCAAGACTACCATATAAACTCAGCATTCCCTCATTATAATGGTATCCATGACATCCTATTGATGCCACCTCACAGTGAGACTACTTTATGAATACAGTACTCCCTCATTATAATGATTAACATGGCAGCCATATCAAACTACCTCACAGTGAGACTACTTTATGAATACAGTACTCCCTCATTATAATATTAACATGGCAGCCATATCAAACTACCTCACAGTGAGACTACTTTATGAATACAGTACTCCCTCATTATAATGATTAACAATGCAGTCATATCAAACTACCTCACAGTGAGACTACTTTATGAATACAGTACTCCCTCATTATAATATTAACATGGCAGCCATATCAAACTACCTCACAGTGAGACTACTTTATGAATACAGTACTCCCTCATTATAATGATTAACATGGCAGCCATATCAAACTACCTCAATGAGAATGCCTTATAAATACAGTACTTCCTCATTATAATGCTGACCATGGACATTAGAGTCTTACAGTGAGAGTCCTTTATAATGAGGTACATTATAATACCACTTAATAAAATTGACCCCATAACCACCTAGTAACAGAAACTGTGCTACAATGAACCATATTATAACAATAACAGTGTTGTAATGAATTATGTTATAACAATAACAGTGTTGTAATGAACTATGTTATAACAATAACAATGTTGTAATGAACTATGTTATAACAATAACAGTGTTGTAATGAATTATATTATAACAATAACAGTGTTGTAATGAATTATGTTATAACAATAACAGTGTTGTAATAAACTATGTTATAATAATAACAACATTGTAATGAACTATATTATATAACAATAACAGTGTTGTAATGAACTGACAAGAACAATGCTGTAATGAACTATGTTATAATGATAATAGTGTTGTAATAAACTATGTTATGACAAGAACAGTGTTGTAATGAACTATGTTATAACAATAAGTGTTGTAATGAACTGTTATAACAATAAGTATTATAATGAACTATGTTATAACAAGAACAGTGTGGTAATGAACTATGTTATAACAAGAACAGTGTTATAATGAACCATATGTGCCATTCCCCATAATGACACTACATATTGTTTGACGGGTAACAATATTCTATATTTTAAAAGATCATACATTGGGCATTGTGGACTACAATACAGTCATACAATACAGTCATACAATACAGTCATACAATACAGTCATACAATCGGGAATTTTCCTTCAAGAGCCTTGCTATACCTTTAATATTTCCTAAAAATTTTGGAACTCCATAACATTTTTCCAGAATAAAATTGTTTAAAATCCAATGATTTTTTAAACTTAAAAGTGATTTCACTTTGTTCCAGCATCTGCCACTGTAACAAAACTATTGATATTGTGTGTAGTATTATAAAGAAGATAATGTAAAATCATATTGTCTTTTAATATTATAAAGAAGATAATGTAAAATCATATTGTCTGTAGTATTTTAAACAATATACTGTAAAATATTGCTTTTGCAGAGAAATGTTTAAAACTGTTGAAGCAAAAATAAACCACTGTTTTCTGATGTATTATGTGATGATAGATATGTGTCAGGTGCTTATAATAAAGACAGATCTGTGTCATGTAGGTACTTACAATTAGTCATGTACTAAAACACTAATAAATACAGTTGTAGATTTATGTAAATCATATTACTGTAGCACTGTCTACTTATCTAATAGATTACTTGACCTTTTCCACTACCAGGTGACTGTCAGTCATGGAGCACATTAGAGACATTCCAATAACCAAATTACCAATCTCTGACCAATCAAAGCGACCTGCCCAGTGTCCACCTGACATGTAAGTTACATGCTTGACCTCAAGCTACATTTCAAGAGGACATCAACCTCCATTATAAATATTTATACTGTAATATATGTACTGGTGCATCAAATCTGTATTCATTTAAAATTCTCTTCTCCCATGATTCATTCAATTTTAAAACTCCTATGTTAAAATCACTATTATGTTTTTCAATATACAGTATTAATATTTATATACCTTGATGGTTGTTTAACTTACAGGCTGTGCAAAAGTGTATTCACACTGATACATGTCTTTTGGAGGAAACAACCAATGTATGACACTACCAACAAAAGTGGGTTCGAGTCTCGGGCTCAGCCAATGTGGGTATGTGAGAAAGCTTGCCAGTAGCTTTTCATGGATCAGTTATTCTTTCCGTTGTTTTCCTGCGTTCTTCCTCCAGCATTAATACTAGCCGCCATGTATAGACTATCTTGTGCTGAAAAATGGCATTCAACCATATAACAACAATAACAACAACAAACAACCTGCAGAAAGTGTTCATCTGAGAGTAAAATTTAAAAACAAAACAGGTTAAGCAAAGTGAAAAACTGAATTTTATATTTGCAGTACCAGGATCTATGGAGTAGTTTTAAGCGCTCTCCATTATATATTGCTGCTATCTCACTTCTGTCTGCATTTGAGTCTCAGACAACCTGGGTATGTGAGAAAGTTTGCCAGTAGCTTCTGATGGGTCAGTAGTTCTTTCCCAGGTTTTCCTAGGTTCTTCCTCCACCAGTTATACAAGCTGCCAAGTTATGACCTATCTTGTGCTGGGGCATTAAATCCCATTACAACAACAACAACAACAACAACATCAACAAAAAATGACAACCAGAACCAAACTATTCACACCTACAAAGACTTAAATCTCATTTCCCAATTATGTGCATAAAAAATTAATTAGGATTCGTGCAAAAATTCATGTGGGAAGGAATGAAGAAAAAAAGATGTTTTTTATTTTGGGTGATGCAATGATGCATAATAGAGTCTGGAATATGACTAAGAACGACAAAAGCTGTCAAATTTGACAAATGCATCACATATTTATTTTATATTTTCTGTATTTTTTCTTACCCTCTAAACATTCAGAGACCAACAATTTACAAAACATGTCATTATGTATTTGGTTCATCTATTTTTCTTACACACACTGTAAGAGTTTCCTAATATTTTTACACAGAAACCAGCAGAAATTTTTATTTCAACTTTCATCTCTAATTATTGTACATCAAGAAAAATAAATTTAACAAAGTACCAAATATTACAGGCAATGTGGTCATTCATGTGTGACTATTCAAGGTACAAAAGAGATATTAAAATATTGTTATAAATCTTCACTTGAAGAGAAAGTTGATAAAATATTCTTAAGACAAATATGAATGGTTTATCTCTTGTGCAAAAAGCACAATATTCTTAATGAACTTACCATGACCTTTAGACCACAAAATCTAAATAGATATTTGACCTCTGACCTTTAGACCACATAATCTAACGATTTCTTTATAACCCAAGTTGAATCTGTACACAAAGTTTGGTCAAGGAACTAACAAGAGAATAAAATATATTTTGCAAAACCCATATTCTTTGCACTATTATAGTGGATACCTTTTTTGTACTCAATGTGCAAGTCATCCATGTTTGGTGGCTAAAACCTTCAGTTTTTGTCCACAAACAATATTTTTGTCTTTCAGCTTCTTCCATACCCCAAGTGCAAGGTATCCATAATGTTTGGTCCAGATCTGTGATGCAGAAACCATTTTTATTTCTTCAGTCACAATCAACCTGACATTTGACCTTTTGAACTAAAAAAGATTAGCCTAAGTGCAAGCTCTTAACCTTTAACCTTTCATGTAGACTTACCATAAACTTCGATCACACAACGGATAAGATCATTCCCTACCCAAAGCATTAGCTATCCACAACCTTTAGTCAAGGTCTGTGACCTCATGCTAATGTGCAGAAATGTTTTTCTTCCTTTATTTATAATGACCCTGACATTTGACCTTTTGACCCTAAAACTGATAAGGTTTCTTCATTCCTGAAGTGAAAGCTATCCAAAAGTTTCATCATATGTGTCATGCTGTTAATATGCAAAAAACAATTTCTTGACTGAATTTTGATGCCAACATTTATAGACTTCTTCCTTAGAACTGGTGCAAGTTATCTAAAAGTATTTTTGGGAAGATTTGTAGAAGTGAATTTATCCCTTGGATAACAAAACGTTGACTGCTAGCCAGATGGAAAGACAGCATATGGCATGCAGTGCTACACCAAATCATGAAAACTCATGGCCAAAATACATCATGACTACGATGGGATAATATTGAGGAAAGGAATAAAGGAATAAAGACTTGAAAGGAATAAAGACTTGAAAGGAATAAAGACTTGAAAGGAATAAAGACTTGGGACTCTCATTCACTTTAGTTATTCAGCTATTATTTTATGGACATTTAGGGAGGTTTTGCTCAGTACCTGTCATGTAATGGCAATTTCATAACTGTTTCAATTGCAATAATTGAAATTTGTATAAAATTATATTTCCTTGTATTATTGAGGTTTCACACACACACACATTTCCTATGCGTACATACATTATAAGTAGACCCCCCCCCATACGCATATGTGTGCATTTGGGTTACCCCCCCTCCATGAATATGTACTAAATGGATGGCCCCTGGCTTGAATTTCAAGTTAATTACATATAATTACATATGCCACAGTAATTTATAATACAGCTTTGTTAGTTTGCTTACCTGGATCAATCCTTCATGGCATATGGCATTTTTAATTAACCAGAATAAGAAACAAAGTATATGTAACCAGTCAGCCAAAGAAAACATGTAATTGAAGTTTATAGCTAATAAAATACACGTGCTGTAATACACTCAGCAAAATTACATCTAGTACTGGTTTCTTGGAATGTTGATATCGTCATGAGTAAATAAATATTTTCTTACAATTGGTTCTTGCACATTTGTGAAAGCAGGATTACCTAATAGTCTTTGAGGAAACATGCATGTAACCCTGTGAGTGCCAATCTATGATTGAACCCTTTGAGTGCTAATCCATTGTCCTCACAACCTCAGTAATTCATTTTCCTTTAATCTTAATGTCTTTGTATCAGAAGACAAATTCTTTAAACTGATTATGGCTTCCAGATGTTTCAATTAATCTGGATCAGAACTTATAGGTGGGGCAAATTTATCAATGGAACAAGGATATCCCCACACCAAAAGGATGCAGTCAAAGAGAAAAGTCAAACAGGGGTCAGACCTCCATTAAATTCTGTCCAAAAATTGTGAACATTTAACTTTATATCTTCATAACTCTTATAAAAGATTTTGTTTCAATTCACAATGGGATAAGACAGACAGACAGACAGACAGAACAAAATTAACCTCTGTTAGGGGCATGACAAGTTTATATGTTCCAAATGTTCAGTTTCAAGGGAGATTATCCAAACACTATCACCACTGCAATATGTTTAAATATGTAAAAAGATGTCCATACAGGTTGACAAAGAAGTACAAGCCAACCTGATAGAATGTACGCTACATGAATGCATTTTCAGCACAACTCTTTTGATGATAAATTGGGGCATATCAAAATATTATACCAACAGGCCATCTTTTTGCCTATGTAATGACAAAAAAAACTTCATTTAAAATCCCCCAAATTTTTTTTATCATTGGTGCTTAAGATTGAAAACTGTAATGGAAATTTTTTTTAAAAATATTTAAATTTAGGAAACAAAACTTTAATGACAAATTAAAGGAAAAAATGAATGATCTTACACAGTGGGAATTTGAAATTCTAATGAAATTATTTCACATAAAATGTGACGGTTATTGCACAGTAAATGTAAAGCTATAAATAATGTAGCAAAGGCAATCAATTCAACTATGTCTGTGAAATGAAAATGACAATATTGTAATGAAAATGCTGATTCATTGATTACACTGTTACACATTTGCTAGATAAGGAACATAGATAAATTTTGGTAGGCATATTAGTATAAATTTTGGTAGGTATATTAGTATAAATTTTGGTAGGTATATTAGTATAAGTTTTGGTAGGTATATTAGTATAAATTTTGGTAGATATATTAGTATAAATTTTGGTAGGTATATTAGTATAAATTTTGGTAGGCATATTAGTATAAATTTTGGTAGGTATATTAGTATAAATTTTGGTAGGTATATTAGTATAAGTTTTGGTAGGTATATTAGTATAAATTTTGGTAGATATATTAGTATAAATTTTGGTAGGTATATTAGTATAGGTAGGTATATTAGTATAGGTAGGTATATTAGTATAGGTAGGTATATTAGTATAGGTAGGTATATTAGTATAGGTAGGTATATTAGTATAAATTTTGGTAGATATATTAGTATAGGTAGGTATATTAGTATAGGTAGGTATATTAGTATAGGTAGGTATATTAGTATAGGTAGGTATATTAGTATAGGTAGGTATATTAGTATAGGTAGGTATATTAGTATAAATTTTGGTAGATATATTAGTATAGGTAGGTATATTAGTATAGGTAGGTATATTAGTATAGGTAGGTATATTAGTATAGGTAGGTATATTAGTATAGGTAGGTATATTAGTATAGGTAGGTATATTAGTATAGGTAGGTATATTAGTATAGGTAGGTATATTAGTATAGGTAGGTATATTACCGGTAGGTATATTAGTATAGGTAGGTATATTAGTATAGGTAGATATATTAGTATAAATTTTGGTAGGTATATTAGTATAGGTAGGTATATTAGTATAGGTAGGTATATTACCGGTAGGTATATTAGTATAGGT
Source organism: Unio delphinus (assembly GCA_029339505.1). Taxonomy (NCBI): domain Eukaryota; kingdom Metazoa; phylum Mollusca; class Bivalvia; order Unionida; family Unionidae; genus Unio; species Unio delphinus. The sequence goes on from JAQISU010000097.1 coordinate 4,278,861, forward strand.
AGGTATATTAGTATAGGTAGATATATTAGTATAAATTTTGGTAGGTATATTAGTATAGGTAAGTATATTAGTATAGGTAGGTATATTAGTATAGGTAGGTATATTAGTATAGGTAGGTATATTAGTATAGGTAAGTATATTAGTATAGGTAGGTATATTACCGGTAGGTATATTAGTATAGGTAGGTATATTAGTATAGGTAGATATATTAGTATAAATTTTGGTAGGTATATTAGTATAGGTAGGTATATTAGTATAGGTAGGTATATTACCGGTAGGTATATTAGTATAGGTAGGTATATTAGTATAGGTAGATATATTAGTATAAATTTTGGTAGGTATATTAGTATAGGTAAGTATATTAGTATAGGTAGGTATATTAGTATAGGTAGGTATATTAGTATAGGTAGGTATATTAGTATAGGTAGGTATATTAGTATAGGTAGGTATATTAGTATAGGTAGGTATATTAGTATAGGTAGGTATATTAGTATAGGTAGGTATATTACCGGTAGTATCAATGCTGAGCATGAACTGATTTGATTTAAAATCACAGGCACTTAGTATTCATATTGTAGCGGATCCCTGATTAAAGGAGAAAGTGAATGATCTTAACTGAGAATTTGAAATTCTAATAAAATTATTTGACAGTTTCAGATTTAATTCATACATGAATTTCAAACAAGCACTGCCTAACCTTACCAATGTAACCAGATACAACATACATGTACCCATACAATGTATGTACCCATAAAAATGTACCCAGATAAATTACACATATGTAGCCATATATAAATTACACATATGAACCCATTTATAACTTACACATATGAACCCATAAATAAATTACACAAATGTACCCATTTATAACTTACACATATGAACCCATTTATAACTTACACAAATGTACCCATTTATAACTTACACATATGAACCCATTTATAACTTACACAAATGTACCCATTTATAACTTACACATTTGAACCCATTTATAACTTACACAAATGTACCCACATAAAACCTAAATGTACCCATATTAAGCTAAACATATGTACCTGCATATACCCATATATTACTGAAATAAATGTACACATATAGAATTACACATATGTACCCATTTATAACTTACATGTACCCATATATTACTGAAATAAATGTACACATATAGAATTACACATATGTACCCATTTATAACTTACATGTACCCATATATTACTGAAATAAATGTACACATATAGAATTACACATATGTACCCATTTATAACTTACATGTACCCATATATTACTGAAATAAATGTACACATATAGAATTACACATATATACCCATTTATAACTTACATATACCCATATATTACTGAAATAAATGTACACATATAGAATTACACATATGTACCCATTTATAACTTACATATACCCATATATTACTGAAATAAATGTACACATATAGAATTACACATATGTACCCATTTATAACTTACATGTACCCATATATAATCCACATGTACACATATATAACCCACATGTGCCTAAATTACATATACTACATATATATAGCCTACATGTATATACCTGTATATATCCTACATGTACCCATATGTTATACATTGTACCCATATATAGCCTACATGTATGTACCATATATAACCTATATGTACCTATGTATAAATTACACCATATATAAGTTACACATTATACCCATATATAAGTTACACATTATACCCATATATAAGTTACACATTATACCCATATATAAGTTGCACATTATACCCATATATAAGTTACACATTATACCCATATATAAGTTACACATTATACCCATATATAAGTTACACATTATACCCATATATAAGTTACACATTATACCCATGTATAAGTTACACATTATACCCATGTATAAGTTACACATTATACCCATATATAAGTTACACATTATACCCATATATAAGTTACACATTATACCCATGTATAAGTTGCACATTATACCCATATATAAGTTACACATTATACCCATGTATAAGTTACACATTATACCCATATATAAGTTACACATTATACCCATATATAAGTTACACATTATACCCATGTATAAGTTACACATTATACCCATATATAAGTTACACATTATACCCATATATAAGTTACACATTATACCCATATATAAGTTACACATTATACCCATATATAAGTTACACATTCTACCCATGTATAAGTTACACATTATACCCATATATAAGTTACACATTATACCCATATATAAGTTACACATTATACCCATGTATAAGTTGCACATTATACCCATATATAAGTTACACATTATACCCATGTATAAGTTACACATTATACCCATATATAACCTACATATAACTGTAAACAGCACATAACATGCCATGCCCTGGCATAATGAGCTAAAAGATAAGAATTCCTGCTGTCTGCTTGAGATCTCAATTAAAATAAATAGTGACAATCTATCAATGACCTTGACCTGTTGGCAAATAATCATACCTTTCAAATCCAACATGGGAGGGTGTATGAACAATGGAAAAGCCATAATTAATTAGATGCCCATTAAAGCCATTATAAGTTGACGTCTCAGAAAAGCCAAAATAAATCAGCGACACAGAAAAGCAACAGAAAAGTCAAAACAAATCAGCAACACAGAAAAGCCAAAATAAATCGGCAACACAGAAAAGCCAAAATAAATCAGCAACACAGAAAAGCCAAAATAAATCAGCAACACAGAAAAGTCAAAATAAATTGGCAACACAGAAAAGCCAAAATAAATTGGCAACAGAAAATCCACAGAAAAGCCAAAATAAATTGGCAACACAGAAAAGTCACAGAAAAGTAAAAATAAATCGGTAACACAGAAAAGTCAAAATAAATCGGCAACACAGAAAAGCCAAAATAAATTGGCAACACAGAAAAGCCAAAATAAATTGGCAACACAGAAAAGCCACAGAAAAGCCAAAATAAATCAGCAACACAGAAAAGCCAAAATAAATTGGCAGCACAGAAAAGCCAAAATAAAATTGACAACACAGAAAAGCCAAAATAAATTGGCAACACAGAAAAGCCAAAATAAATTGGCAACACAGAAAAGCCAATATAAATTGGCAACACAGAAAAGCAAAAATAAATTAGCAACACAGAAAAGCAAAAATAAATCAGATGGACAGGCTATATGTTGTAGAAAATTAATGAGATCTCATTAATTGGCACATAATTCACCAACATATACATTTCTTTCCATATTTGATAACAAATATCTATGATATGATACATTTTTAAAGATCTAGTCACCTATTATTGTATGGACAATTAGTGATAGGGTACTGTTACTCTGTACATGTGATGTAATGGCAATTAGTGATAGGGTACTGTTACTCTGTACATGTGATGTAATGGCAATTAGTGATAGGGTACTGTTACTCTGTACATGTGATATAATGGAAATTAGTGATAGGGTACTGTTACTCTGTATATGTGATGTAATGGCAATTAGTGATAGGGTACTGTTATTCTGTACATGTGATGTAATGGCAATTAGTGATAGGGTACTGTTACTCTGTACATGTGATGTAATGGCAATTAGTGATAGGGTACTGTTACTCTGTACATGTGATGTAATGGCAATTAGTGATAGGGTACTGTTACTCTGTACATGTGATGTAATGGCAATTAGTGATAGGGTACTGTTACTCTGTACATGTGATGTAATGGCAATTAGTGATAGGGTACTGTTACTCTGTACATGTGATGTAATGGCAATTAGTGATAGGGTACTGTTACTCTGTACATGTGATGTAATGGCAATTAGTGATAGGGTACTGTTACTCTGTACATGTGATGTAATGGCAATTAGTGATAGGGTACTGTTATTCTGTACATGTGATGTAATGGCAATTAGTGATAGGGTACTGTTATTCTGTACATGTGATGTAATGGCAATTAGTGATAGGGTACTGTTACTCTGTACATGTGATGTAATGGCAATTAGTGATAGGGTACTGTTACTCTGTACATGTGATGTAATGGCAATTAGTGATAGGGTACTGTTACTCTGTACATGTGATGTAATGGCAATTAGTGATAGGGTACTGTTACTCTGTACATGTGATGTAATGGCAATTAGTGATAGGGTACTGTTACTCTGTACATGTGATGTAATGGCAATTAGTGATAGGGTACTGTTACACTGTACATGTGATGTAATGGCAATTAGTGATAGGGTACTGTTACTCTGTACATGCGATGTAATGGCAATTAGTGATAGGGTACTGTTACTCTGTACATGTGATGTAATGGCAATTAGTGATAGGGTACTGTTACTCTGTACATGTGATGTAATCGCAATTAGTGATAGGGTACTGTTACTCTGTACATGTGATGTAATGGCAATTAGTGATAGGGTACTGTTACTCTGTACATGTGATATAATGGAAATTAGTGATAGGGTACTGTTACTCTGTACATGTGATGTAATGGCAATTAGTGATAGGGTACTGTTACTCTGTACATGTGATGTAATGGCAATTGCATGGCAATATAATTCAAGGAGTAGTGCAAGCAAATGCACAACACCACATACATTTTAACCCTTTGAACCCTAATCTCCCTCATATTTCGGCACAATAACCCAAGCCTCCCCGGCAATTTTTGACAATTTTATAAAAAGTAAAATTTTGCAAAAATAAAAGTAATATTATGCCTTAGAATGATAATCCACTATGATATAACAGCAAATATCAAATTGTCTCTTTTCAAACATGCTTATAAAATGCTTTTTATTACTATGACTATGTAACAAACTGTCACGAAATTTTGTTTATGTTGTACTATTCATGCAAGATCTATATTTCACTGACCATCTAGCGAATAACATAACACAGGCCGGTATACCGGCCTGTCAGGTTATGACGGTAGATAGCTAGACTGGTATACCGGCCTTTCGGGTATATACACCGTTACAACCGGCCGGTAAACCGACCTGTCAGGTTCAAAGGGTTAACATGATTTGGGAATAATTCAAGTCAATAACTATCAATTTGTTAAAAAGTTAAATACTTTATTATTTCAAGTGCAAAAATCCTCCACTGCAATAATTATGTAAAGACTATGTACACTTAATCATTGCAAAACCTCACAGACTCTACACCTCAAATCCTGTATAACCTCAATCCATTTACAAATAATATATGGTAAATCCGGTAAAAACTTTATCCATTTACAGATGATATACAGAGAATTCTGTACAACCTTGATCAATTTAAACACTGTGTACAGTAAGTCCTGTACAACCTCAATCCACTTTAGAGTCATTGTATACAGTAACTCCTGTACAACCTCAATCCATTTACAAATAATATACAGTAAGTTCTGTACAACCTCAATACATTTACAGATAATATACATACAGTAAGTCCTGTACAACCTCAATCAATTTAAACACTGTGTACAGTAAATCCTGTACAACCTCAATCCATTTACAAATAATATACAGTAAGTCCAGTACAACCTCAATCAATTTAAATACTATGTACAGTAAATCCTGTACAACCTCAATCAATTTAAACACTATGTACAGTAAATCCTGTACAACCTCAATCCATTTACAAATAATATACAGTAAGTCCAGTACAACCTCAATCAATTTAAATACTATGTACAGTAAATCCTGTACAACCTCAATCCATTTACAAATAATATACAGTAAATCCTGTACAACCTCAATCCATTTACAAATAATATACAGTAAATCCCGTACAACCTCAATACATTTACAGATAATATAAAGTAAGTTATACTTTCATATTACACTGGTGAAATACAAAATGTTTTAAATTACTTTCAATACATTTTTTTCAAAGCCTTGTAAGAATAGAGATACTTGTTAAAATTTCAGTGCAATGTGGTCATGACTCCAAAATAATGGTCAACAGATCATAGCTGTCTGCAATGATTGGTATATCTTAAGTCAAACATTCAATTTTTATTTAAATTTCATTAAATTTAATTTTCATAGCATTATACAAATTTTCCTCAGACCTGCATGACTTATGATAATTTCCTTTTGAAATGACAGTGATATATACATTGCTTTCGAAAGTATCTGTCCCTGGTTTAATTTATTTGTATAGACTTTCAGCTCAGCAGTTTTTTATTATTTATTTATTTAATAGGATTTGAAGAGTTTTTATCTGTATGATTTTTTTAACATTTCTAATAAGTAAACATTTTTGAACACTAACATTTTTTAAAAATTGTTAATTTTTTTTAATAAATCCAACAAATGAAAAATGTGTATTATTTGTTCAAAATTTTACAGAAATTAATTTTAAAAAAAATATGAAATTGAATTTTACAAAATATCAAATATGATTTAACAAATATGAAATTTATTTTAAAATTAGAAATTAAATTAAAATATATGAAATATAATTAAAATTAATTAAATATTTGAAATTTAATTTTAAACAATACGAATTTTAATGGCACTTATCCTTTGCTGATGACAAAGTTCTCATTGACTTAAAGAAAACAATCTTGTAATAAATGATACATTTCAAATAATATTGGACCGCTCCGGTGGCCTAGTGGTTAGAGCGTTCACCACGGAAGCGGGAGGTCGTGGGTTTGATCCCCGGCCGAGTCATACCAAAGACTTACAAAAATGGTACTAACAGCTGCCTCGCTTGACGCTCAGCATTAAGAGGTTAGTGTTAGGACTGGTCGGCCTGGTATCAGGCTAATGTGACTGGGTGGGACATCATGCTACATGTCTGCGGCATGATGCCTCAGTGCTAGACATCACTATAAACTGCCTCACAGCAGACATCGTAGCGATATGACTGAAAAATTGTTAAAGCTACGTTAAAAATCCTAATCAAACAAATCAAATAATATTGTCATCATAATCAAAATTAATTTTAAAGAAGAAAAAAAAAATTGCAAGCTTATCTTCTTAAAGTACATTATTTTTTTAATTTTTTTTTTTTTACAGAATTTTAGCTTTTGGCACCACTAAATAGTATTATGAGCTCAGATTAAATTTGTCTGATTTCTCAAAATTTGTCTAAAAACTATTTTAATTTTATAACATCACCTTGTTGTACCTTGTGGTTTCTTACAAAGACCTAATCAGGACCCAATCTAGAACTTAAAATTTGGGTGAGGGGGAATGCCCTCTCCCCACTTTAACAGAAGGGAGGAATTTTTGAAAAATAAGAGGGATTTAACATAGAAATAACAGTTTTGTTTTAATGAAACTTTTGAGTTATCAGAATAAATTATACACTTGCGCATCTCTAAATAAATTCTTCCGAAAGTGTCAACACAATTCATTAGAGATGTCTAGTACTTTTTTCAGGAGATCCGTTGTTTTGCATCATCAAATTAATGTGATATGACCAACTGAGAGAAATAGATTTTTGCCAATAACAGGACAAACCTAATTTTCCTCATCCTAACAATGTTGAGTCTGCATCCATGGCTGAAATGAGATGAAGCGGAAGATTGTATTCATTACTTCAGTAAAGGCCTTGTTGATTGTATTCCTTGATGGGTCTGTCATGGTGATTTGTGTGAAGATCTGCACAGAAGACTATCTCATTAATGAAGTACCGTTATTATTTTCTGATCAGAAACTCTAATTCAATGTCTAATTCTACAAGACCTGAAGACAAAAACTGCAAACCAAAGCAAATCTGATATGCATCAAATTTTGCTTCATGTTCAAACTCAAGAGCAGGAAATAAATTCAACAAAACCCTGACAGGACATAAATCTAAAAGAATACTAGATTTAGACAGGTAAGTGCATCCTGCAAATATATAGAGGATATTTGCTTGAAACGAGTGAATAACGGATATATTTCATCGAGTGGATGAAAAACTCAGTATTTTCACGAGTGGCGAAGCCACGAGTGAAAATACTAGAGTTTTTTATCCAAGAGATGAAATGTATCCGTTATTCACTTGTTTCAAGAAAATATTCTTTTTATTTTATGCTCACATACGTTGGCTACCTCAAATCTGCTCTTTCACTTGTTTATTCACTCGTTTCAAGCAAATATTTTGACCCAAAATGTAGTTCCTGTAGTGAAAAAATATTGTTATTTTTTCACTGTTATTTTTTCACTGTTATTTTTTCACCGCAGTGAAATATCAATATTATTTTAACTTGAAAATCAAGTAATTCACTGCTGAGCATAAAATGTAAAAATTTATTGAGCTAAAAAACACATGGTGGACTAAAATTCAGAACAATAAATTTAAATCTAAGTAACATTGAAGACTCAGACTGGGATATGGTTTTAACTAGGGAAAAGAATTGAAGTGGAAACAAAGTTTGAGAAGCAATGCAATTATTAGAGAGAGAGGTTTAAAAAAAGAAAAGAAGTAATGTACTTGGATCAAAGACAACATTTTGAGAAATGTTCACAACACATGTTGGGAAGTTGTGAATGAAGTAGAGGCAAAAAATAGTAGAAGCAAAGATGGAAGTGGTGATACAAAGTAGAAAGTACAAATAGAAGTCATGAGATAAAGAACAAAGTAGATCTAGAAGTAAAGAGAAAATGTAGACATCAGAGATAAAGTAAAGAGAAAATGTAGACATCAGAGATAAAGTAAAGAGAAAATGTAGACATCAGAGATATAATGAGAAAATGTAGACATCAGAGATATAATGATAAAATGTAGACATCAGAGATATAATGATAAAATGTAGACATCAGAGATATAATGATAAAATGTAGACATCAGAGATAAAGTAAAGAGAAAATGTAGACATCAGAGAGATAAACTAATGAGAAAATGTAGACATCAGAGATATAATGATAAAATGTAGACATCAGAGATATAATGATAAAATGTAGACATCAGAGAGATAAACTAATGAGAAAATGTAGACATCAGAGATATAATGATAAAATGTAGACATCAGAGATAAACTAATGATAAAATGTAGATATCAGAAATAAAGTAGAGAGAAAATGTAGACATCAGAGAGATAAACTAATGAGAAAATGTAGACATCAGAGATAAAGTAAAGAGAAAATATATAAAATAGAGGTTTTTTGTTATTTTCTGACATGCAAGCATAGACTTTAACACATAAAGACCAAAAGCTTTGTGATCAATTTAATTTTTTTTCTCCAACACATTTAGGTTTTTTGTAAATGTATTGTTTAAAATGCAAACAATACCCTGCTTGGTTTAACATGGTTTTAGCATGTTCCAGAAATCATGTGCATTAGACCATAGTGGTTAAATGATTGACTCATTGGTATTTAACAAGGCCCACAATGATTGGCTAGCTAGATGATTGACTCATTGGTATTTAACAAAGGCCCACAATAATTGGCTAGCTAGATGATTGACTCATTGGAATTTAACAAAGGCCTACAATAATTGGCTAGCTAGATGATTGACTCACTGGTATTTAACAAAGGCCCGCAATAATTGGCTAGCTAGATGATTGACTCATTGGTATTTAACAAAGGCCTACAATGATTGGCTAGCTAGATGATTGACTCACTGGTATTTAACAAAGGCCCACAATAATTGGCTAGCTAGATGATTGACTCATTGGTATTTAACAAAGGCCCACAATAATTGGCTAGCTAGATGATTGACTCATTGGAATTTAACAAAGGCCTACAATAATTGGCTAGCTAGATGATTGACTCACTGGTATTTAACAAAGGCCCACAATAATTGGCTAGCTAGATGATTGACTCATTGGTATTTAACAAAGGCCTACAATGATTGGCTAGCTAGATGATTGACTCACTGGTATTTAACAAAGGCCCACAATAATTGGCTAGCTAGATGATTGACTCATTGGTATTTAACAAAGGCCTACAATGATTGGCTAGCTAGATGATTGACTCATTGGTATTTAACAAAGGCCTACAATGATTGGCTAGCTAGATGATTGACTCATTGGTATTTAACAAAGGCCCACAATAATTGGCTAGCTAGATGATTGACTCATTGGTATCTAACAAAGGCCTACAATGATTGGCTAGCTAGATGATTGACTCATTGGTATTTATCAAAGGTCCACAATGATTGGTTAGTTAACAGTAAAGGACATACACCAGTGATTCAAGCATAATGGACCATACTGATTAGTTGGTTAGATGATTAACTGATTAATTGGTATTTAACAAAGCTCAATAATATTTGGTTGAGTGGATTTTTGAGTGATTAGTATTTAACAAAGGTCCATACTTATTGGTTGGTTCGATTGTTGACTGAATGATATTTAAAAAGATCCATAATGATTGGTTGATTAGATTATTGACTGACTGGTATTTAACAAAGGTCCATACTGATTGGTTGGTTCGATTGTTGACTGAATCATATTTAAAAGATCCATAATGATTGGTTGATTAGATTATTGACTGACTGGTATTTAACAAAGGTCCATACTGATTGGTTGGTATTAACAAAGGTCCATTTGATTGGATGGTATTTAGAAAGGATCCATAATGATTGGTTGATTAGATTATTGACTGACTGGTATTTGGTCCATACTGATTGGTTGGTATTAACAAAGGTCCATTTGATTGGATGGTATTTAAAAAGGATCCATAATGATTGGTTGTTTAGATCAAAGACTGATTGGTATTTAACAAAGATCCACATTGATTGGTTCGTTAGATTAAAGACTAATTGGTATTTAACAAAGGTCAATGATAATTGGTTGGTATTAAACAAAGGTCCATAATGATTGGTTGGTATTTAACTGCCCATCAAGGAAAGAAATGCTACATGTCAAGTAAAGGGTCTTGTTCAGAAGAACATCCATGGTTTCTGTAAGGACTTTTGGATTATCATTTTGCAATCCATGGTTTCTGTACAGACTTCTGGATTATCATTTTGCAATCCATGGTTTCTGAATGGACTTTTGGATTATCATTTTGCAATCCATGGTTTCTGCATAGACTTCTGAATTATCATTTTGCAATCCATGGTTTCTGTATAGACTTCTGAATTATCATTTTGCAATCCATGGTTTCTATATAGACTTCTGGATTATCATTTTGCAATCCACGGCTTCTGTATGGACTTTTGGATTATCATTTTTGCAATCCACGGTTTCTGTATGGACTTTTGGATTATCATTTTGCAATCCACGGCTTCTGTAAAGACTTTTGGATTATCATTTTGCAATCCATGGCTTCTGTATGGACTTTTGGATTATCATTTTGCAATCCACGGCTTCTGTATGGACTTTTGGATTATCATTTTGCAATCCACGGCTTCTGTATGGAGTTTTGGATTATCATTTTGCAATCCACGGCTTCTGTATGGACTTTTTGAGTACTCTATATTGCAGCTAATGAAAGCTGGAATTCTTTAGAAACCATTCATCATGTTCCCAATAAGGAGATATGGTTGATGGGCGACAAGCAGGCAATTTTCCCCCCTTCTAAACATACTCATTTACAGGAAAGTTAATGGGGTCCACACAAAGATTGCGCATTTCTGGTCAAAATGAGGTATATTTATTGGCAATAGCTGCATGTAATTCATCTATTCATTACACTGATGATGCTGAAATGCAAATAAATTCAATATATACACAAATCAGCATGGGACTAAACTCTTGTTATGTTCAATAGACTGTGTCTTTATTGTAGTTACAACTTAGTAGACTGTGCCTTTATTTTAGTCATTTCCTTAATGATTCTAATCTAAATAAATGCAATAGCTGTTAATTATCCTATTAATTATTGGCCTTATTATTTTATACCATCATTTTAGGACAGGGAGCTTTCTTTTTTTTATGGTACAAGAAAAAAGAAATCTGTTTTCAACAAGACTGCAAGCAATTTTTAAGTTTGGTGGACAAAAAATGTATCTGAATTGTAATTTACATAAAAAAGAAAGGACAAAATCCCAGATGTTGAGCAGTTGTGTAAAAATTGCCTGTCTGTACAAGAAGACATTTTTCGGATTGTTAGAATCTTCCACCTACAACAGCTATGCCAATCATAACTATGAAAACAGATGTTGTGAAAAAGATTTTCTGAATTCATCATAAATGAGACAGGGCCAAATATTGCTGCAAGAAATTATATCCCATCTTGCTCATTGGTTAGCATGCAGAGTTCATGACTCTAAGAGTACTTTAAATTCTGCCATCAGATCAGCCCGGGATCCTTTGACATAATACTTTACTCCAATTGCCATGGCAATAAAAAAAACACAACATAATCATGTTGTGCCACAAAATACCAACTCAAACTAAAACTAAAACTAAAAGAAAAACTAAAACTAAAACTAAAACTCAGCCTGAAATATACAGTCACTTTTTAAACCCACTGCTTTACATCAGGTCAGTGCACTTTTATTTTACCAGAGAAAAGTTTGTCAGCATATACTTGAAGCTAAATATTTACCCTTAACTTTAACATCCTTTATAGCCTGTTTTTTGCAGAACAGAATAGCTGATTGACTCGACACGGTTCCATATATGTCATTTTGTTCTTCAGTAATTTATATCAGAAAATTAAAGTATTGAGGATAATGATGTACACATAGCTTCTGAGATATGCTATCCATGGTTCATATTACCATCATAAACATACTAGCTTCTGAGATATGCTATCTATGGTTCATATTACCATCATAAACATACTAGCTTCTGAGACATGCTATCCATGGTCCCATTACCATCATAAACATACTAGGATCTGAGATATGCTATCTATGGTTCATATTACCATCATAAACATACTAGCTTCTGAGATATGCTATCCATGGTCCCATTACCATCATAAACATACTAGGATCTGAGATATGCTATCCATGGTCCCCATTACATGTACCATCATAAACATACTAGCTTCTGAGATATGCTATCCATGGTCCCCATTACATATACCATCATAAACATTATAGCTTCTGAGATATGCTATACATGGTTTCTATTACCATCATAAACATTCAAGCTTCTGAGATATGTTATCCATGGTCCTTATTACCATCACAAACATACCAGCTTCTGAGGTATGCTATATATGGTCATATTACCATCATAAACATACTAGGATCTGAGATATGCTATCCATGGTCCCCATTACATGTACCATCATAAACATACTAGCTTCTGAGATATGCTATCCATGGTCCCAATTACATGTACCATCATAAACATTATAGCTTCTGAGATATGCTATACATGGTTTCTATTACCATCATAAACATTCTAGCTTCTGAGATATGTTATCCATGGTCCTTATTACCATCACAAACATAATAGCTTCTGAGGTATGCTATACATGGTCCCATTACCATCATAAACATACTAGCTTCTGAGATATGCTATCCATTGTCCCCAATACATGTACCATCATAAACATACTAGCTTCTGAGATATGCTATATATTGTCTCATTACCATCATAAACATACTAGTTTCTGAGATATGCTATACATGGTTTCTATTACCATCATAAACATACTAGCTTCTGAGATATGCTATCCATGGTCCCCATTACATGTACCATCATAAACATACTAGCTTCTGAGATATGCTATACATGGTCCCCATTACATGTACCATCATAAACATACTAGCTTCTGAGATATGCTATATATTGTCCCATTACCATCATAAACATTCTAGCTTCTGAGATATGCTATACATGGTACCTATTACCATCACAAACATACTAGCTTCTGAGATATGTTATACATGGTACCTATTACCATCACAAACATACTAGCTTCTGAGATATGCTATATATTGTCCCATTACCATCATAAACATACTAGCTTCTGAGATATGCTATACATGGTTTCTATTACCATCATAAACATTCTAGCTTCTGAGATATGCTATCCATGGTCCTTATTACCATCATAAACATACTAGCTTCTGAGATATACTATATATTGTCCCATTACCATCATAAACATACTAGCTTCTGAGATATGCTATACATGGTTTCTATTACCATCATAAACATACTAGCTTCTGAGATATGCTATATATGGTCCCATTACCATCATAAACATACTAGCTTCTGAGATATGCTATACATGGTTTCTATTACCATCATAAACATACTAGCTTCTGAGATATGCTATACATGGTTTCTATTACCATTATAAACATTCTAGCTTCTGAGATATGCTATCCATGGTCCTTATTACCATCATAAACATTCTAGCTTCTGAGATATGCTATATATTGTCCCATTACCATCATAAACATACTAGCTTCTGAGATATGCTATACATGGTTTCTATTACCATCATAAACATACTAGCTTCTGAGATATGCTATATATGGTCCCATTACCATCATAAACATACTAGCTTCTGAGATATGCTATACATGGTTTCTATTACCATCATAAACATACTAGCTTCTGAGAGATGCTATACATGGTTTCTATTACCATCATACACATTCTAGCTTCTGAGATATGCTATCCATCGTCCTTATTACCATCATAAACATACTAGCTTCTGAGATATGCTATATATTGTCCCATTACCATCATAAACATACTAGCTTCTGAGATATGCTATACATGGTTTCTATTACCATCATAAACATACTAGCTTCTGAGATATGCTATATATGGTCCCATTACCATCATAAACATACTAGCTTCTGAGATATGCTATACATGGTTTCTATTACCATCATAAACATACTAGCTTCTGAGATATGCTATATATGGTCCCATTACCATCATAAACATACTAGCTTCTGAGATATGCTATATATGGTCCCATTACCATCATAAACATACTAGCTTCTGATATATGCTATACATGGTTTCTATTACCATCATAAACATACTAGCTTCTGAGAGATGCTATACATGGTTTCTATTACCATCATACACATTCTAGCTTCTGAGATATACTATCCATCGTCCTTATTACCATCATAAACATACATGTACTAGCTTCTGAGATATGCTATATATTGTCCCATTACCATCATAAACATACTAGCTTCTGAGATATGCTATACATGGTTTCTATTACCATCATAAACATACTAGCTTCTGAGATATGCTATATATGGTCCCATTACCATCATAAACATACTAGCTTCTGAGAGATGCTATACATGGTTTCTATTACCATCATACACATTCTAGCTTCTGAGATATGCTATCCATCGTCCTTATTACCATCATAAACATACATGTACTAGCTTCTGAGATATGCTATATATTGTCCCATTACCATCATAAACATACTAGCTTCTGAGATATGCTATACATGGTTTCTATTACCATCATAAACATACTAGCTT
Source organism: Unio delphinus (assembly GCA_029339505.1). Taxonomy (NCBI): domain Eukaryota; kingdom Metazoa; phylum Mollusca; class Bivalvia; order Unionida; family Unionidae; genus Unio; species Unio delphinus. The sequence goes on from JAQISU010000097.1 coordinate 4,294,155, forward strand.
CTGAGATATGCTATATATGGTCCCATTACCATCATAAACATACTAGCTTCTGAGATATGCTATACATGGTTTCTATTACCATCATAAACATACTAGCTTCTGAGAGATGCTATACATGGTTTCTATTACCATCATAAACATTCTAGCTTCTGAGATATGCTATCCATCGTCCTTATTACCATCATAAACATACATTTACTAGCTTCTGAGATATGCTATATATGGTCCCATTACCATCATAAACATACTAGCTTCTGAGATATGCTATACATGGTTTCTATTACCATCATAAACATACTAGCTGCTGAGATATGCTATACATGGTACCTATTACCATCATAAACATACTAGCTTCTGAGAGATGCTATACATGGTTTCTATTACCATCATACACATTCTAGCTTCTGAGATATGCTATCCATCGTCCTTATTACCATCATAAACATACATGTACTAGCTTCTGAGATATGCTATATATTGTTCCATTACCATCATAAACATACTAGCTTCTGAGATATGCTATACATGGTTTCTATTACCATCATAAACATACTAGCTTCTGAGATATGCTATATATGGTCCCATTACCATCATAAACATACTAGCTTCAGAGATATGCTATACATAGTTTCTATTACCATCATAAACATACTAGCTTCTGAGAGATGCTATACATGGTTTCTATTACCATCATAAACATTCTAGCTTCTGAGATATGCTATCCATCGTCCTTATTACCATCATAAACATACATGTACTAGCTTCTGAGATATGCTATATATTGTCCCATTACCATCATAAACATACTAGCTTCTGAGATATGCTATATATGGTCCCATTACCATCATAAACATACTAGCTTCTGAGATATGCTATACATGGTTTCTATTACCATCATAAACATACTAGCTTCTGAGAGATGCTATACATGGTTTCTATTACCATTATAAACATTCTAGCTTCTGAGATATGCTATCCATGGTCCTTATTACCATCATAAACATTCTAGCTTCTGAGATATGCTATATATTGTCCCATTACCATCATAAACATACTAGCTTCTGAGATATGCTATACATGGTTTCTATTACCATCATAAACATACTAGCTTCTGAGATATGCTATATATGGTCCCATTACCATCATAAACATACTAGCTTCTGAGATATGCTATACATGGTTTCTATTACCATCATAAACATACTAGCTTCTGAGAGATGCTATACATGGTTTCTATTACCATCATACACATTCTAGCTTCTGAGATATGCTATCCATCGTCCTTATTACCATCATAAACATACTAGCTTCTGAGATATGCTATATATTGTCCCATTACCATCATAAACATACTAGCTTCTGAGATATGCTATACATGGTTTCTATTACCATCATAAACATACTAGCTTCTGAGATATGCTATATATGGTCCCATTACCATCATAAACATACTAGCTTCTGAGATATGCTATACATGGTTTCTATTACCATCATAAACATACTAGCTTCTGAGATATGCTATATATGGTCCCATTACCATCATAAACATACTAGCTTCTGAGATATGCTATATATGGTCCCATTACCATCATAAACATACTAGCTTCTGATATATGCTATACATGGTTTCTATTACCATCATAAACATACTAGCTTCTGAGAGATGCTATACATGGTTTCTATTACCATCATACACATTCTAGCTTCTGAGATATACTATCCATCGTCCTTATTACCATCATAAACATACATGTACTAGCTTCTGAGATATGCTATATATTGTCCCATTACCATCATAAACATACTAGCTTCTGAGATATGCTATACATGGTTTCTATTACCATCATAAACATACTAGCTTCTGAGATATGCTATATATGGTCCCATTACCATCATAAACATACTAGCTTCTGAGAGATGCTATACATGGTTTCTATTACCATCATACACATTCTAGCTTCTGAGATATGCTATCCATCGTCCTTATTACCATCATAAACATACATGTACTAGCTTCTGAGATATGCTATATATTGTCCCATTACCATCATAAACATACTAGCTTCTGAGATATGCTATACATGGTTTCTATTACCATCATAAACATACTAGCTTCTGAGATATGCTATATATGGTCCCATTACCATCATAAACATACTAGCTTCTGAGATATGCTATACATGGTTTCTATTACCATCATAAACATACTAGCTTCTGAGAGATGCTATACATGGTTTCTATTACCATCATAAACATTCTAGCTTCTGAGATATGCTATCCATCGTCCTTATTACCATCATAAACATACATTTACTAGCTTCTGAGATATGCTATATATGGTCCCATTACCATCATAAACATACTAGCTTCTGAGATATGCTATACATGGTTTCTATTACCATCATAAACATACTAGCTGCTGAGATATGCTATACATGGTACCTATTACCATCATAAACATACTAGCTTCTGAGAGATGCTATACATGGTTTCTATTACCATCATACACATTCTAGCTTCTGAGATATGCTATCCATCGTCCTTATTACCATCATAAACATACATGTACTAGCTTCTGAGATATGCTATATATTGTTCCATTACCATCATAAACATACTAGCTTCTGAGATATGCTATACATGGTTTCTATTACCATCATAAACATACTAGCTTCTGAGATATGCTATATATGGTCCCATTACCATCATAAACATACTAGCTTCAGAGATATGCTATACATAGTTTCTATTACCATCATAAACATACTAGCTTCTGAGAGATGCTATACATGGTTTCTATTACCATCATAAACATTCTAGCTTCTGAGATATGCTATCCATCGTCCTTATTACCATCATAAACATACATGTACTAGCTTCTGAGATATGCTATATATTGTCCCATTACCATCATAAACATACTAGCTTCTGAGATATGCTATATATGGTCCCATTACCATCATAAACATACTAGCTTCTGAGATATGCTATACATGGTTTCTATTACCATCATAAACATACTAGCTTCTGAGAGATGCTATACATGGTTTCTATTACCATCATACACATTCTAGCTTCTGAGATATGCTATCCATCGTCCTTATTACCATCATAAACATACATGTACTAGCTTCTGAGATATGCTATATATTGTCCCATTACCATCATAAACATACTAGCTTCTGAGATATGCTATACACGGTTTCTATTACCATCATAAACATACTAGCTTCTGAGATATGCTATATATGGTCCCATTACCATCATAAACATACTAGCTTCTGAGATATGCTATACATGGTTTCTATTACCATCATAAACATACTAGCTTCTGAGAGATGCTATACATGGTTTCTATTACCATCATAAACATTCTAGCTTCTGAGATATGCTATCCATCGTCCTTATTACCATCATAAACATACATGTACTAGCTTCTGAGATATGCTATATATGGTAAAATTACCATCATAAACATACTAGCTTCTGAGATATGCTATACATGGTTTCTATTACCATCATAAACATACTAGCTTCTGAGATATGCTATACATGGTACCTATTACCATCATAAACATACTAGCTTCTGAGATATGCTATACATGGTACCTATTACCATCATAAACATACTAGCTTCTGAGATATGCTATACATGGTACCTATTACCATCATAAACATACTAGCTTCTGAGATATGCTATACATGGTACCTATTACCATCATAAACATACTAGCTTCTGAGATATGCTATACATGGTTTCTATTACCATCATAAACATACTAGCTTCTGAGAGATGCTATACATGGTACCTATTACCATCATAAACATACTAGCTTCTGAGAGATGCTATACATGGTTTCTATTACCATCATAAACATACTAGCTTCTGAGAGATGCTATACATGGTTTCTATTACCATCATACACATTCTAGCTTCTGAGATATACTATCCATCGTCCTTATTACCATCATAAACATACATGTACTAGCTTCTGAGATATGCTATATATTGTCCCATTACCATCATAAACATACTAGCTTCTGAGATATGCTATACATGGTTTCTATTACCATCATAAACATACTAGCTTCTGAGATATGCTATATATGGTCCCATTACCATCATAAACATACTAGCTTCTGAGAGATGCTATACATGGTTTCTATTACCATCATACACATTCTAGCTTCTGAGATATGCTATCCATCGTCCTTATTACCATCATAAACATACATGTACTAGCTTCTGAGATATGCTATATATTGTCCCATTACCATCATAAACATACTAGCTTCTGAGATATGCTATACATGGTTTCTATTACCATCATAAACATACTAGCTTCTGAGATATGCTATATATGGTCCCATTACCATCATAAACATACTAGCTTCTGAGATATGCTATACATGGTTTCTATTACCATCATAAACATACTAGCTTCTGAGAGATGCTATACATGGTTTCTATTACCATCATAAACATTCTAGCTTCTGAGATATGCTATCCATCGTCCTTATTACCATCATAAACATACATTTACTAGCTTCTGAGATATGCTATATATGGTCCCATTACCATCATAAACATACTAGCTTCTGAGATATGCTATACATGGTTTCTATTACCATCATAAACATACTAGCTGCTGAGATATGCTATACATGGTACCTATTACCATCATAAACATACTAGCTTCTGAGAGATGCTATACATGGTTTCTATTACCATCATACACATTCTAGCTTCTGAGATATGCTATCCATCGTCCTTATTACCATCATAAACATACATGTACTAGCTTCTGAGATATGCTATATATTGTTCCATTACCATCATAAACATACTAGCTTCTGAGATATGCTATACATGGTTTCTATTACCATCATAAACATACTAGCTTCTGAGATATGCTATATATGGTCCCATTACCATCATAAACATACTAGCTTCAGAGATATGCTATACATAGTTTCTATTACCATCATAAACATACTAGCTTCTGAGAGATGCTATACATGGTTTCTATTACCATCATAAACATTCTAGCTTCTGAGATATGCTATCCATCGTCCTTATTACCATCATAAACATACATGTACTAGCTTCTGAGATATGCTATATATTGTCCCATTACCATCATAAACATACTAGCTTCTGAGATATGCTATATATGGTCCCATTACCATCATAAACATACTAGCTTCTGAGATATGCTATACATAGTTTCTATTACCATCATAAACATACTAGCTTCTGAGAGATGCTATACATGGTTTCTATTACCATCATACACATTCTAGCTTCTGAGATATGCTATCCATCGTCCTTATTACCATCATAAACATACATGTACTAGCTTCTGAGATATGCTATATATTGTCCCATTACCATCATAAACATACTAGCTTCTGAGATATGCTATACACGGTTTCTATTACCATCATAAACATACTAGCTTCTGAGATATGCTATATATGGTCCCATTACCATCATAAACATACTAGCTTCTGAGATATGCTATACATGGTTTCTATTACCATCATAAACATACTAGCTTCTGAGAGATGCTATACATGGTTTCTATTACCATCATAAACATTCTAGCTTCTGAGATATGCTATCCATCGTCCTTATTACCATCATAAACATACATGTACTAGCTTCTGAGATATGCTATATATGGTAAAATTACCATCATAAACATACTAGCTTCTGAGATATGCTATACATGGTTTCTATTACCATCATAAACATACTAGCTTCTGAGATATGCTATACATGGTACCTATTACCATCATAAACATACTAGCTTCTGAGATATGCTATACATGGTACCTATTACCATCATAAACATACTAGCTTCTGAGATATGCTATACATGGTACCTATTACCATCATAAACATACTAGCTTCTGAGATATGCTATACATGGTACCTATTACCATCATAAACATACTAGCTTCTGAGATATGCTATACATGGTACCTATTACCATCATAAACATACTAGCTTCTGAGATATGCTATACATGGTTTCTATTACCATCATAAACATACTAGCTTCTGAGAGATGCTATACATGGTACCTATTACCATCATAAACATACTAGCTTCTGAGATATGCTATACATGGTACCTATTACCATCATAAACATACTTTTAAAATTGTTCTTTATGTTTCTCTAAATTTTTGTTTCGATGGTAGGCAATTTATATCTACATTTAAAAAAAATTTGAAATTTTTATTTTGCCTTCCATTGTGACCACTGATGTTAAGGTAGCTATGGATAAAAACTGAGTAAACCACTGCATCAAATGAATCATTAAAACATTGAGATGGTATTTTAAGTAAGGAGAATGGACACTATGCTGTTAGCATGGAGGAATTTAAATCTCTTCAAACCCCAAAAGAATATAAAAGTTGTTTTTCAAGACATATTTTCCCAAAACAAAATAAACAGCAACTTTTTTCCTTTTATCTATTTATCACTATGATCACTTAAATGGTCATTATTGATCACATTTATCACTGAAAGTCACTATTGATCACTAATGATCCCTATTGATACCCAATCATCACTGATGATCAAAATGGATGACTAGTGATCACTTATGTTAGGCAAACCACCACTTCAAATGAACAAATAAATTATATTACAGTCGACTCCGGTTAACTGCACACCCTCGGGCCCGTCACGAGACTGTGCAGTTAACTGGAGTGTGCAATTAACTGAAGTACGGTACAGTACAGCTTTAAATCAGCACGGCACGAATATATGTGAAGAATGAATTTAAACAATGATTAGAATCCACTCTTTCAACTTTTACTTAAATGTTAAGCTTGTTTTCCTTCCTCCTTCACTGATTGAAACAATGGATCAAGAAATTATAGTGAATTTCAAGAAATTCTATAGATCGCTTGTTATTCGAAAACTGGTGTCAGATATTGATGGGTCATCTCCCACAGAAAAAGCGTTCAGCTCCAAAATCGCCTGCATCCTGTTTTTCAACATGTTTTTGTTTAAATTGAATTCCGTTGCGCATTTTCCATCTTTCCAACCATCCATTTTTTGGTTTGAAATCATTCAAATGTGAACGGTTTAGAGCAATGTTTCCCATGCTGTACTATGATATTTCCCATGCTATTGCTTCCTAGTGGGCACGGATATACATGTATATACCACCTAAGGCGTCCTTTACATTGTGGCTTATTTGAAGCACTACAGCAGTGGACTGACAATAACTGATCATGAATATACATTGTGCAGTTAACTGGAGTAAAATTGTATTGAATAATGTGCCACGGGCAGAAATGTATCGTGCTATTATCCGGAGTGTGCATTTAAGCGAAGTGCAGTTATCCGAAGTTTGTTCCCATTGAAAAGCATTGAGAAAAAACGGGACCAGCGTGACTACGTGCAGTTATCCAGCATGTGCAGTTAACCAATGTGCAGTTAAGTGGAGTCGACTGTAGTTTTACCTTGGATGACATTGATGACTGAATTATGGAAAGGTTTGATATCGACTTCTGTATTAATTTTCTTGACTTTGACCTAACGCCTCAAACATTCTTTGCCCAAAGCAAGGAATATCCATATGGAGGAGCTTTGGCTTTGAAAACTAGCTGGTTACTTAGACCCTCATACAATGGCTACAATATTGGAACAAGAGACCCATGTGGGTATGACAGGGCTCACGTTTTCGACATCTGGCCTAATAACCAGGGTTACAGAGAGACCAGTTTATAAAGGTGACCAGATTGAAGAGTAACTGGATTATAGTGTGACTGGCTTACACAAGACCTGGTTAAAACAGGACCAGTTTATAGAGATGGTCAAATCAACAAGGGACCAGTTTATAGAAATGATCAAATCAAAGAGGGACCAGTTTCATAGAGTAGACCAGATTAAAGATAGTCTAGAATATAGAAAATACCAGGTTACAGAGGGACCAGTCTATTGAGGACAAAGAGTTAACAGAGGTGTCAGTTTGGCAAATTAAAATTCACTGCAAATTGCAAAAATATCAAGTGGATGAAAAAGGTGAGTTACTAGTATATGATTTGGTACTGATATGCAGATGAGTTAGCAGTCTGACCATCAAACTACACCTAGACCAATTCTGTCATGGAAACATTTAGGACTAGCTGGGTGATCAGCTTGGGCAGTGAGCCACAGGAATGCCAATATGGAAACATTTAAACCTAACTGGGTGATCAGATTTGACATGGGCCCAATGGAATTTCGTTATGGAACATGTATATCTAGCTGGGTGATTGGATTCGGCATTGAGCTATTGGAATGCCATCATGGAAATTTGTACATCTAGCTGGGTGATCAAATTGGGCATTGGGCTATTGGAATTCCTAAATGGAAATGTACATCTAGCTGGGTGATCGAATTGGGCATTGGGCTATTGGAACACCATTATGGAAATATGTACATCTAGCTGGGTGATCAAATTGGGCATTGGGCTATTGGAACACCATTATGGAAATATGTACATCTAGCTGGGTGATCAAATTGGGCATTGGGCTATTGGAATTCCATTATGGAAACATGTACATCTAGCTGGGTGATCAAATTGGGCCTTGGGCTGTTGGAATTCCATGATGGAAACATTTACATCTAGAAGGGAGATCAGACTGGACAGTGGGCCATTGGAATGTATGTTCTGTGAAATCCAAAGGACATGTGCTGAACACATGTGAGAAGTCAACAGCTTATCTAGTCGACTTAACTCATGGCTACAAGCAACTTCAGGCATTAACATAAAAAGGACTGTGCTCCTGTCCTGGTGTAATTATCAACACAATAGTGCTTTAAGCTATGAAAAAATGTGCACCATTCTACATGACTAATTAGGTCACACTGTAAAAGCACTTTTCCTAAATGGCTACAACTGTCATAAAAATTATATCAGAAATGAACCTGCATATTGGGCAGCAACCTTCATTCTAAAGAGGACACACTTCAAAAGAGACCACCCTTGTGAAGAGACCACTCTATCTTTTTCATTGAACATCAATTTGCTTTCTGTTGATTATAAGGTTGTTATTACATCATTTGTAATTTATTTTCTCTTGTCCATCTTAGAGTAACTGATGCTTATGTTGGAATGTTGAAAAGCTATTTTATTATAAAATTGCACAGACTACATGGGATAAAATTAGAATGCATTGATTGCACATAATCTGTAATTAACCTTTCTACATAATTAACCTTAATCTACATACTTAACCTTTCCCTTATTCAAGAGGTGTTACACAGCCATTACTGTCCTTTGCCTAAGTTGATCAATCTGTGAATGCACATGTACCAACATTATCTGAGGGGACCCCGAGTGGCAGAGTGATCTAAAGCGCTTTATGTTACAGATCACTGCCATCTTACCTCTGTCTGCATAGGTTTGAGTCTTAGATGTCTTTAAGCCAATGTGGGTATGTGAGACAGCTTGCCAGTAGCTTCTCGTGGGTTGGTGGTTCTTTCTGGGGGTTTTGTCCCGGGTTCTTCTTGCACCATTAATACTGGCCACCATGTATAGCCTATCATGTGCTGAAAAATGGCGTTAAACCCTACAACAACAACAACAAAAACACTGAACATCTGAACAGCTTACCAACAAAATGGCTGACTGCTGCTTCAACCATGGAATGTAAAGCTGTTACAAATCAAAACACCCGGCACAAAATAGGTTACCGTATATACTCGTGTATAAGCGCCAAACATGCCAGTACTTTTATTAGAAAGATTTGACCTTAATCCTTTGGAAGTATGGTTGGTAGAGTTTCAGATTAATTATACAAAGGTTGTGGGTTCAGTACCTACCCACTGGTGCATCCTTGGGAAAGTACTTAGCTACCATTTCCTTGTCATGATAGCCAAAATCCAATAAAAGCAAAATAAAATTGACTTTCAGATTTAACAATAACTATAAAATATTCACAAAATGTCTGAACTGTAGAACATCTGTCCTAAACTGCCATATATATGAGATTCATAAAAACACATTATAGAAGAAATGAACCTGTACAGTATATCAAACGGACTTCAAGATCACTTTATTTATTCCAGAGAGATGCTTAACAAAGATCAGGTGTGTACTGGAAATTTCTAAATTACTCTATGTACTAAGGTTGTTATTACATTAATTTTAGTTCTCTCACAGCTGGCCTTTTCTTGTCTATATCAGCGTAATTGATGCTGAAGTTATAAGGTGTCTGTTTCACAAAATTGCCATTATTAGCACAGACTGCATCAAAGAAAATGAAGAGAATGCATTGATTGCATAGAAACTGCCCACATAATTAGTATTTCATGATTCAGTTCCTACAAAAAAAGAAATTATTTAGTGGTTCCTGTTTCTGGCAGGACTTTTAGATCAGTGTTTTTAGTCAGCCAAGCTGTGAATTAAAGTGTAAAACCATTACCTACAATTGACAAGTGTTGGGAACTTAACCTGTAGCCATAGAGAATCAAACCTGCACAAGGTGACACCTCTGTCTGGCAACATCTCTCTCTCTCTTACTCCCCCCACCTCTCTCTCTCTCTCTCTCTCTCTCTCTCTCTCTCTCTCTCTCTCTCTCTCTCTCTCTCTCTCTCTCTCTCTCTCTCTCTCTCACACACACACAAACACACACACACACACTTTACAGGTGTACTTATCATCTCCATTTGTAAAAAAGCAACAGAAGAAAAGAACATGTGCTAAGTATCAACTCTCTATCGGGTACACAAAAATCCCTGTTTTCTGATGACAGTTTTGGATGAGGCATTGGTGAAGACTGATATTGGGGGTTTGGGGGTTTGGGGGTAATGGCACTTTTAACATATTAATGGTATATCATGCTGAGAACATTTCCTATGGACATTAGGCAGCAAAACCAGACTGATTTGGGCAGGAATCGGACCTGTGACCTCTGGATAATACAAATCAGACATTCTACCAACTAAACTACAGGCCTAAATTTGTAATGATAGATCTACTGATAGTTAGGCAAGGCATTTGTGATGATATATCTGTCAAGATATTTGTGATGACAGATTGACTGGGACATTTGTAATGACAGATTGACTGGGACATTTGTAATGACAGATTGACTGGGACATTTGTAATGACAGATTGACTTGGACATTTGTAATGACAAATCTGTTAGGGAGGTGGGGGAGGCATTTGTGACAATAGATCTGTTGGCGCATTTGTGATGGGAGATTGGCAAGGACATTTGATGTGTCAGATCTAATTTGGATGCAAGCAATGTATGAAATAGCTGTCATGCAACATGTCAATCTACAGTCAATCTTTTCTATGCATACAACCACTGGGAAGTAAGAAAAATGGCCTCTAAAAACAGGTTGATACTTAATACAGGTTTATTTCCAAGTTAAAGTGGTTTATTGGGGTTAAAAAAGCAGTTGTTGAAGACAGGGTAGTGCTGAATACAGATAACCATTAAGATAGATTCGAACACACCCATACACAGACACATATATACACATAATCATGGTTTATCAAAACAGGTAGTCTTCCAGGACAGGTCATGGTTATAACACTATGTAATCAATAGTTATGTGCACTGGTAATCTGATCTGTCAAGACAGGTGGTCTCATTATAGAAGTTTTTCAAGACAGGTTTTTGTTCTTTATATACTCTCATAAGCACAGATTCATTGTTAATGGTCTCTCAAGACAGGTGGTCTCTCATCACAGGTAATAACCAATAAATATGTGAAAGGATAACCTGGTCTCTCAAGACAGGTGGTCTTTCATAGCAGTGGTCTCATAAGACAACTTTATTGTACCAGGTTTCATATTCCAGTGTAAACTGAACCAGCAACTGGAGGCAGTTTGATGTAGCAACTCACCTAAATTTAAAGAGACAAATAATGCGAGTGATCCTTTTCTTTTATTATTTATTTTATTAGTGAAATGGGGCAATTGCCCCATTATGAGGTTATACAAAGCAGGTTCTATGGACATAAAAGTCTTGTTGTCACATTAGCCACAGCTTATTTCCTTTATGGAGTGTAATTCTTTATGGAGTGTAATTCTAATGGCAGCACATGATGACAGCTTGTCTACCCCATGCTAAAAGCATTCACAAGACAGAAAATGGAAATTAACTCTCAGTGGGGGGAGGGGAATAACTTCTTTGTGCATGCGTTCAGTGAGGCAATGTTTACAAGAAAACTTGTTCATGATGTCTTTTGCAGAGAACACATCATAAATTTGCTGACCAGACAAATCATTCATTCATCTGATAAATAAATTGATTCACCAGACAAATCACTTCATTCCCAATAATGAATTCCAAAAGGTCAAAACAATTTAAAACAGGAGCCAGCTCTTGTTAGAATTGGATTCAAATAGGACTAAGATAGGATTAGAATTGAATTAGAATAGATTCAAAATAAGATCAAAATAGAAATTGGATATGTTTGGAATAGGATTAGAATATGATTATGATAGGATTAGAATAGGATTAGAAAAGGATTAGGATTGGATTAGAATAGGATTAGGATAGGATTAGAATAGGATTAGGATAGGATTAGAAAAGGATTAGGATAGGATTAGAATAGGATTAGGATAGGATTAGGAATAATAGTATCTATAAGGATTCTGGGACTAGTGCACACATGAAATGGTATATGTGCCATAACTTGTAGACATGTCTTATAATCCCATAAGAGCAAAAGTTAAAACTTTGACCTGAATGATACAATCGATAATCTCCATAAATATATAACTATATAGAAAACCTCTAAAAAATTAACCCTTTGTATACTCGAATGACCTTATGATCAAAATAGTGTGTGGGTCATGTATTGTTTCTTGTTTAATGCCATCAGTTTTTTCCCAGTACATGTACTCTGAAACACCTCTACTTTGATCACTGACACAAGTTTTGATTTTTCCATAATACACCAAAAATCTCTTCAAACTTGTTAATGTATATTTACGCCAAGTTCCAGACCTGGACTGGACCAAATTTTTTCCAATACTGTAGTAGGACTATCTATGTCTCAAGTGAATATGAGGTTAAAACATTGATTCCTGTAATGAATTCTGACAACTTTTTATCCCATATTTCAATTTCACACCAAAAAGCACCATAAAACCAAAAATCACTTCAAATTTGTTAATGTGTTTTAGCTCCCAAGTTCCAGGCACAGACTGGACCAGACTGTTTACTGTTATCCGATACTGTAGTAGGCCTATCAATGTCCCAAGTGTATATGAGGCTAAAGAAATGATGCTTGTAATACATTCTGACACCCATTAGAGCCCCACTACTGGAAGTCCTTGCAGTATAAAATGTGCCAACTTTTAACGTGAATTATTAATGAATAAATGCTATTTAATAAAGACTATGCTTATTTGCTTATTATCTGTGATTGATGCTATTGATTTGCATAAATAATGAATACAATGTTTTTATTTCTTTTTCAAATTAAGTAATCAGGCTTTATTAACCAGGCATTGGTCTCCCTTTGGATGTTTTGGCAATGTAGACTGACAAAACAGCATTCTATAAGTCAGGGTTTCCTCAGTTGATTTTGAAATGAGAAAAATCACTTCAGGTGATTAATAATCAAAAAAGAAATCAGATTATCAGTAACAATGGGCAGATCTTCATTTGCCATAAGGTTTCTTTAATTCAAGTATAACCCATCAAGATGAATTCATAGCCTAGACTGTGGATGTTTTTTTGTTTTTGAGTTCCAATTTTGTGGTTCTGCAACAGGTGACATGTGTGTATGTGTATGTGTATGTGCATGCATGTGTGTGTGTGTGTGTGTGTGATTTTGATTTTTAATGTAGCATTTTTAAAAATCAGCCATATCACCATGACATCTGCATTGTGGCAGTTTATAGTGATGTCTAGCACTGGGACATCATGCTGCAATCATGTAGCATGATGGACCACATAGTCACATTTTCCTGACCTCTCAATGCTGAGTTCCTAGCGAAGCAGCTCTTAGTACTATTTTTATGTCTTTGGTATGACTCGGCTGGGGTTTGATCCTGCAACCACCAGCATCTGAGACGGATGCTCTAATCTTTAAGCCACTGGAGTGGTGGTGACAAATGCACCCTCTATACTTGCTTATATGTTGGGTCAAAATGTAAACAGCAAGGATCCTGACCTGCTATCATAAAATGTAAACAGCAAGAATCCTGATCTGCTGTCATAAAATGTAAACAGCAAGAATCCTGATCTGCTGTCATAAAATGTAAACAGCAAGGATCCTGATCTGCTGTCATAAAATATAAATAGCAGGGATCCTGATCTGCAGTCATAAAATGTAAACAGCAAGGATCCTGATCTGCTGTCATAAAATGTAAACAGCAAGGATCCTGATCTGCTGTCATGAAATGTAAACAGCAAGGATCCTGATCTGCTGTCATGAAATGTAAACAGCAAGGATCCTGATCTGCTGTCATGAAATGTAAACAGCAAGGATCCTGATCTGCTGTCATAAAATGTAAACAGCAAGGATCCTGATCTGCTGTCATGAAAAGAAAACAGCAAGGATCCTGATCTGCTCTCATAAAATGTAAACAGCAAGGATCCTGATCTGCTGTCATAAAATGTAAACAGCAAGGATCCTGATCTGCTGTCATAAAATGTAAACAGCAAGGATCCTGATCTGTTGTCATAAAATATAAACAGCAAGGATCCTGATCTGCTGTCATAAAATGTAAACAGCAAGGATCCTGATCTGCTGTCATAAAATGTAAACAGCAAGGATCCTGATCTGCTGTCATGAAATGTAAACAGCAAGGATCCTGATCTGCTGTCATGAAATGTAAACAGCAAGGATCCTGATCTGCTGTCATGAAATGTAAACAGCAAGGATCCTGATCTGCTGTCATAAAATGTAAACAGCAAGGATCCTGATCTGCTGTCATGAAATGTAAACAGCAAGGATCCTGATCTGCTGTCATGACATGTAAACAGCAAGGATCCTGATCTGCTGTCATGAAATGTAAACAGCAAGGATCCTGATCTGCTGTCATGAAATGTAAACAGCAAGGATCCTGATCTGCTGTCATAAAATGTAAACAGCAAGGATCCTGATCTGCTGTCATGAAATGTAAACAGCAAGGATCCTGATCTGCTGTCATGAAATGTAAACAGCAAGGATCCTGATCTGCTGTCATGAAATGTAAACAGCAAGGATCCTGATCTGCTGTCATGAAATGTAAACAGCAAGGATCCTGATCTGCTGTCATGAAATGTAAACAGCAAGGATCCTGATCTGCTGTCATGAAATGTAAACAGCAAGGATCCTGATCTGCTGTCATGAAATGTAAACAGCAAGGATCCTGATCTGCTGTCATGAAATGTAAACAGCAAGGATCCTGATCTGCTGTCATAAAATGTAAACAGCAAGGATCCTGATCTGCTGTCATAAAATGTAAACAGCAAGGATCCTGATCTGCTGTCATGAAAAGAAAACAGCAAGGATCCTGATCTGCTCTCATAAATTGTAAACAGCAAGGATCCTGATCTGCTGTCATAAAATGTAATTAGCAAGGATCCTGATCTGCTGTCATAAAATGTAAACAGCAAGGATCCTGATCTGCTGTCATGAAATGTAAACAGCAAGGATCCTGATCTGCTGTCATGAAATGTAAACAGCAAGGATCCTGATCTGCTGTCATGAAATGTAAATAGCAAGGATCCTGATCTGCTGTCATGAAATGTAAACAGCAAGGATCCTGATCTGCTGTCATGAAATGTAAACAGCAAGGATCCTGATCTGCTGTCATGAAATGTAAACAGCAAGGATCCTGATCTGCTGTCATGAAATGTAAACAGCAAGGATCCTGATCTGCTGTCATGAAATGTAAACAGCAAGGATCCTGATCTGCTGTCATGAAATGTAATCAGCAAGGATCCTGATCTGCTGTCATGAAATGTAAACAGCAAGGATCCTGATCTGCTGTCATGAAATGTAAACAGCAAGGATCCTGATCTGCTGTCATAAAATGTAAACAGCAAGGATCCTGATCTGCTGTCATAAAATGTAAACAGCAAGAATCCTTATCTGCTGTCATAAAATGTAAACAGCAAGGATCCTGATCTGCTGTCATAAATTGTAAACAGCAAGGATCCTGATCTGCTGTCATGAAATGTAAACAGCAAGGATCCTGATCTGCTGTCATAAAATGTAAACAGCAAGGATCCTGATCTGCTGTCATAAAATGTAAACAGCAAGGATCCTGATCTGCTGTCATAAAATGTGCTGGCAGATCAGGGTTTATGCTGCTTGTTCTCAGGATTACTACTAACAAAAGCGTCAACTAAAATCTGCCAGTGCATCATTCAATCGTATATCCAGGTTTGTGAAGTATGTAGACTTCAACACAACTATATATGGTACCTGGAGTGTCTATTTTCCATTAGAGAAGAACACCTTTATTTGGGTTTTAAAATTCAAGGTTAGAAGTAATAATGAGATCCACCCACACTAGTAAGCATATTTAATAATGAAATTCAAAAAAATATTAATGAAAAATGAGATCCACAAACACTAGTAAGCAAGTGTAATGATGAGATCCACAAACTCTAGTAAGCAGATGTAATATAGAGACCCACAAACACTAGTAAGCATATATAATAATGAGATCCACAAACTCTAGTAAACAAGTGTAATAATGAAATCCACAAACACTGTTAAACGACAAGTGAAAATGTTTTAAAGTATTTGTAACAGTAATTTCAGCACATAAAAAAATGAAAATTCTGAGCTCTTGTTTGTTTTACAATTTTATATACTTCAAATTTATTTAGTATAAAATATTATTTTTAAATTAAGAAGAAAAGAAAATAGAACAATAAACATCAGTACACATGAATTGTGTGCAAAAAAGCAGATATATTTCACACTCCACATAGTCTAGATTTAAATGCAGTCAAATGGTGATAGTCTAAATCTAAACCAGTCAAATGGTGATAGTCTAAATCTAAACCAGTCAAATGGTGATAGTCTAAATCTAAACCAGTCAAATGGTGATAGTCATGGGCTAAACCAGTCAAATGGTGATAGTCATGGGCTAAACCAGTCAAATGGTGATAGTGTACATTTGAGCCAATCAAATGGTGATAGTCTAAATCTAAACTAGTCCAATGGTGATAGTCTAAATCTAAACCAGTCAAATGGTAATAGTCTAAATCTAAACCAGTCAAATGGTGATAGTCTAAATCTAAACCAGTCAAATGGTGATTGTCTAAATCTAAACCAGTCAAATGATGATAGTCTAAATCTAAACCAGTAAAACTTTGTGATTATTTGCTAAAGATTAAAAAACACCTTAGTTATATATATATATATATATATATATATATATATATATATATATATATATATATATATATATATATATATATATATTTGGACATGATAAAATATATCTTATTTATATTGCTGAATATATACACAACAGCAGGTGGTTGTTAACTGAATTTAAGATCTAAGTACAAGATAAAATGTCTGGTAAACAGTAATCAGGTTAGAAGACCACACCCAGCATGATCTAATTTGTGGTGATGTAGTTAGCTAAGAGAATTTCAATGAATTATCTCAGTGCTTTGTGTTGATGTAGTTAGCTAAGAGAATTTCAATGAATTATCTCAGTGCTTTGTGGTGATGTAGTTAGCTAAGAGAATTTCAATGAATTATCTCAGTGCTTTGTGGCGATGTAGCTTTTTAATTACACAGGCAGGAAAGTTTATTATATCAAGGTACAAATTTTATTCATATTGGGTACAAGTTTTATTCATATTGGGTACACATGTTATATACTGTGTACAAATTTTAAGCAAACTGTACAAACTTTTGGCATTCTGGGTACAGATTTGAGGCATTCTGGGTACATATTTGAGGCATTCTGGGTACAGATTTGAGGCATGCTGGGTACAGATTTGAGGCATTCTGGGTACAGATTTGAGGCATACTGGGTACAGATTTGAGGCATGCTGGGTACAGATTTGAGGCAACCTGGGTACAGATTTGCGGCATGCTGGGTAATTTTTGCATACTGTAATATTATACATAAATTTAAGTTAAAAATAGCCAATGATGTAGAAGACAGCAGATTTTCAAAAAGTCTAACTCGGAATCTTAACACTGTTCATGGATTATCCACCAGCACTATTGGCTTGTCTCGGTGTTCACAAATACGGCAACAAAAATGAAGTCATATTCTGAGGAATAAATTTAACTCCAAGTTCATCAGTTTTGTTTTCAAAATGTTTAAGTACAATCCAAGATATTCTGCATGCTTGTAGTAAACAATTCATACCGGTGTAATTACATTCAGTAAAATTTATTTGTTTGTTTGTTTGTTTGATTAGGATTTTTAGCGTAGCTTTAACAATTTTTCAGTCATATTGCTATGATGTCTGCAGTGAGGCAGTTTATAGTGATGTCTAGCACTGGTGTATCATGCCGCATACATGTAGCATGATGCCCCACCCAGTCACATTCCGCATACATGTAGCATGATGCCCCACCCAGTCACATTCCGCATACATGTAGCATGATGCCCCACCCAGTCACATTATCCTGATGCCAGGTTGACCAGTCCTAACACTAACCTCTTAATGCTGAGCGTCAAGCGAAGCATCTGTTAGTACCATTTTTGTAAGTCTTTGGTATGACTCGACTGGGGATCAGATGCAAGGATGCTCTAACTACAAGGTCACTGGAGCGGTTGTAAAATTTATTCTGAAATAATGGTAAGAACATTTTCAAACGGCCTTTATAAATACAGTGTATCTTCAACAAAATGATTGACAGGCATGTTTTACCATCTACTAAATATGTAAACTATGTCCAGGCTGATGAATCACAAAATTCACTTTTATGTAAAATGTTTGAAAATTGAATGACTACTATATTAGTCCTGTATTTACTTAGATGGGAAGAAATTGACATCTACAGTTTTCATTATTCTAAAATTTGTATTAATATAGTTTCCATGACATTTCTTTTTGCCTTCTACTTTAATTTTATTGGACCCAGCAACCCTGTGATTCTAAATTAACATTTATGAATTAGGGATGATTATCACGTCTTCGTTATTTAAATGATTTCCAATGTTTGCTTGCTTTCAGAATATTAGATGATAAAATCATTATAATTGAGCAAATATTCTCAGATGAAAAAAAACAAACAAATGCTGTAACCAAAAAAATGTTGTAGCAAATGAAGATTTTCACAAAGCCGTTTGAATATACAGTAATTAATGTAATTACGAATTTAGCAAATAAACTAGAACTGTCTAAAATAGAAAATGCTTCATCCAAGAACGTAAAAATAATTTTAACTATATACATTTTAATATCCTGTATAATTTTTGTAGTTAAAATTTAATGAAAAGAAAAAATGTATTCTATTATTTTTAATATATCTTGTACCATCTTGTACAGATTAGGGTTTTCCATGAAAACTCCAATTTAACTTCAAGGGAACAAATTTACAAAATCTTCAGCGTTCCAGGGCTGTATTTTGAAGACGTTCAGCCAGGTTTATTTTCGCAAGAGGACACATCATTGCAACAGGAAGAGGTTAGAGAACACTCATAATTTATAAACAAGGAAAACGTCCAAGAGACTAATAATTCCAAAACCCAAAACAGCTGCCACTAGCAATGCAATTTATCCCCATCAACCACCACTAGCATGGCAATTTATCCCTATCAACCACCAATAACATGGTAGTTTACCCCACTCAATCACCACTAGCATAGCAATTTATCCCCATCAACCACCACTAACATGGTAGTTTACTGCTATCAACCACATCTAACATGGTAATTTATCCCCATGAACCACCACTAGCATAGCAATTTATCCCCATGAACCACCACTAGCATAGCAATTTATCCCCATCAACCACCACTAACATGGTAGTTTACCCACCTCAATCACCACTAGCATAGTGATTTATCCCCATCAACCACCACTAGCATGGCAATTTATCCCCATCAACCACCACTAACATAGTAGTTTACTACTATCAACCACAACTAACATGGTAATTTATCCCCATGAACCACCACTAGCATAGCAATTTATCCCCATGAACCACCATACTAGCATAGCAATTTATCCCCACCAACCACCACAAGCATGGCAATTTATCCCCATCAACCACCACTAACATGGTGATTCATTCCCTTAACCCATCAAAGAATGGATTGATCCCTAGAAACTGGCTGTATTTACAAGTGAATTAAACAAGGGTAAAATATATTTCTGTGTTAAGATCATGCTAATGAGAAGCCTTATAACTAAAATGAATGAAATTAATAATAAATAACCCTAAGCCTAAATTAATAATGAAAAAGTAAATATTATCCAAGTTTTCACAAACCATTAAGATATTCCAAGCCTATTAAAGGATCAAACCTGGGTAAAATACAGGCAAGATGTGTACAGATGCTGTGTACAGAAGTTATACCCATCAACCATTATGTACAGATGCTGTGTGCAGATGCTATGTACAGATGCTATGTACAGATGCTATGTACAGATGTTGATCATTTCTGTGTCTAATCAATCAAATGGTTGGAAAGGAGGTGGGGGTGGGGTAGGTGGGAAGAGTGTATTGGGCAAATAATTACCTGCCTATGTTGTGAGTGCCAGTTACTGTTTTCTGAAGATTTCAGTCTAAGCAAGGAAAACCTGCAATAGGATAAACAACATTAGCTGTAATATCTACAAACATTTTACTGAAATAATTGCTAATCTCATATTTTAGGACATAATAAAAATCCAATGCTCATCATCAGACTTGATTCCAGCATGTCTGGGGAAAGAAAGCATGACCTTTAAACTTTTGATCTCAAAGATGAAAAATAAGATTGTACAAATTAACTATTTTTAAGTTGGTTTAAAATATTGATCTACCAAGTTAATTCTCTAGTGCAAAAGCTTTTCATGCAATTCAGAAAACAATGAGGAATACATGTGGTTTCAATGAAGCAGACGCCATACCATAAAATCTGAATAATTATTACAAGTGCAAAATTGCTGATTGCATTTTTTTGTTGGCAGCAAAATGCCACTAGATTTATGCAATAGGTGTATACTGCATCATTTAATTAAATAATGCTGAAAGATGCATAAATTCATTAACTGGAGATGAAAGAGATCAAACAAGAAAAGAATGTAATATATATATATATATATATATATATATATATATATATATATATATATATATATATATATATATATATATATATATATATATATAAATATATATATATATATATATAGATATATATATATATATATATTTATATATATATAATACAACCCAGATTGACATCATTATATAGATTAATATCCATCATACATGGAAAAACTTGTTGTTAAGAATAAAACTCCTTAGTAATAGATTTTGTTTCTTTCATCTGAATGCAGTTACTGTATATACATGTACTTGCATATACTTGCTTGAAACAGAATTCCAACTGCGAATTGCATAGACCCAGACCCATTTTGGCTGTAGCATAATGCAATAGCAGATCTGGGTCCATGATGTTTGTAAGGAGTAATCAGTACAGACACAGACCCTGATCTTCAGGTGCATCATGCTATGGCAGATCAGGATCTTTGTTATTTGCAGTTTGACCTGACTTATACGCGAGTACAGCAGTATCCAACAGATGAATCAGCTTATAAGCAAGTACAGCAGTATCCAACAGGTTAATCAGCTTATAAACGAGTACAGCAGTATCCAACAGGTTAATCAGCTTATAAGCGAGTACAGCAGTATCCAACAGGTTAATCAGCTTATAAGCGAGTACAGTAGTATCCAACAGGTTAATCAACTTATAAGCGAGTACAGCAGTATCCAACAGGTTAATCAGCTTATAAGCGAGTTCAGCAGTATCCAACAGGTTAATCAGCTTATAATTGAGTACAGCAGTATCCAACAGGTTAATAAGCTTATAAGCGAGTACAGCAGTATCCAACAGGTTAATCAGCTTATAATTGAGTACAGCAGTATCCAACAGATTTATCAGCTTATAAGCAAGTACAGTAATATCCAACATATTTATCAGCTTATAAGTGAGTACAGCAGTATACAACAGGTTAATCAGCTTATAAGCAAGTACAGCAGTATCCAACAGGTTAATCAGATCAGTGTTATGGCAAATTATGTCTACATTTTGAATTTATTCCTTTTCTTTAGCTTATGTTTTTTGAAATTAGAGACATGGCAGTGGTGTTGCTGGTGTTGTCAGTAGAAATAAGAAAATTGGCAGAGGTAACAGTGGTGTTGTCAATGAAAATGAGAGACACGGCAGAGGTGGTGTTTGTGGTGGAAATGAGAAGCAAAGCAGGTGGTTGTACTCTCACTGGTGTTAGCAATATTGCTAAAGGTTCTGGTTACAATTTTTCCTTTGCTTATATTTCCTTTTTGACCATCAAGGATTATGTTCATAACTGAGGTGAGACATTATGAATCAAGAAAAGTCACTCTGTGGCACACAAACTCAACCCTCTGACACTGGGGTCAAGCTGCTGTTTTAGAAGATATCAATATCTGGATTACGGTTTTGGTTCAAGTTTTCATTGCTTTCAATGCTTTTTGTTTATACTTGGCATTAATCAATATATATCAAAGACAATGAATTATATAATATACTGACCTGTCCCTTTGACCTTGAGGTCAAAGTCACAGAAGGTCCATTTTGCAATGCTCTCATCATTACATGGGTCTAAGTCATGGTGATGAAATTTTATATTCAGATTTTGGTTCAAACATTTCATTGCTTACATTCCCTAACACTTTAATTGATTCTGTCAAAGATATGCCTAAAAATGAAGCCAAGACAAGTCAGTAATATGCCTAAAATGAAGTCAAAACAAGTCAGTGATATGCCTAAAAATGAAGCCAAGACAAGTCAGTGATATGCCTAAAAATTAAGCCAAGACAAGTCAGTGATATGCCTAACATGAAGCCAAAACAAGTCAGTGATATGCCTAAAAATTAAGCCAAGACAAGTCAGTGATATGCCTAAAATTGAAGTCAAGACAAGTCAGTGATATGCCTAAAAAGAAAGTCAAGACATTTTAATGATATGCCTAAAATGAAGTCAAAATAAATCAGTGATATGCCTAAAATTGAAGCAAAGACAAGTCAGTGATATGCCTAGTAATGAAGTCAAGACAAGTCAGTGATAGGCCTAAAATGAAGTCAAAATAAGTAAGTATTATGCCTAAATATGAATTCAAGATAAGTCAGGATATGTCTAAAAATGAAGTCAAGACCAGGCATTGATACACCTAAAATTGAAGCCAAAACAAGTCAGTGATATGCCTAAAAAGGAAGTCAAGACAAGTCAGTGATATGCCTAAAAATGAAGTCAAGACAAGTCAGTGATAGGCTAAAAAAAGAAGTCAAGACAAGTCAGCAATATGCCTAAAATTGAAGAAAAGACAAGTCAGGGATAGGCCTAAAATGAAGTAAAAATAAGCCAGTGATATGCCTAAAAATGAAGTCAAGACAAGTCAGTGATAGGCCTAAAAATGAAGTCAAGACAAGTCAGGATATGTTTAAAAATGAAGTAAAAAAAGTCAGTGATATGCCTAAAAAGGAAGTCAAGACAAGTCAGCGATATGCCTAAAATTGAAGAAAAGACAAGTCAGTTATAGGCCTAAAATGAAGTAAAAATAAGCCAGTGATATGCCTAAAAATGAAGTCAAGACCAGTCAGTGATAGGCCTAAAAATGAAGTCAAGACAAGTCAGGATATGTTTAAAAATGAAGTAAGAAAAGTCAGTGATATGCCTGAAAAGGAAGTCAAGACAAGTCAGTGATATGCCTAAAAATGAAGTCAAGACAAGTCAGTGATTGGCCAAAAAATGAAGTCAAGACAAGTCAGCAATATGACTAAAATTGAAGTCAAGACAAGTCAGGATATGTCTAAAAATGAAGTCAAAATAAGTCAGTGATATGCCTAAAAAGGAAGTCAAGACAAGTCAATGATATGCCTAAAAATGAAGTCAAGACAAGTCTGTGATATCTAATTATGAAGTCAAGACAAGTCAGTCCACCACTTGCAGTCGGTGTTACTGGGTATACAACAAAATTATTTTGTTAAGGTTGTTTTTAATGTTGGACATTATCATTGTTGATCTATGTAATCCAGTTTGATCTATCATAAAGATTATTTTTCAACACCCCCACCCCTTTTAAATAATATGATATTGTGAAAAGCATTTTAATTTGGAAAAGTATGGTATGATATTGTGTGTTTAACTATAAAGACCAGATTCCTTATTTATGTGATCTCTTCTATTCATCTTCACTAAGCTATTCTATTCTCCAATTACCTGTGCACTGTAATGGAACTTTTCGTTCAGGTGGAAAATTGTGGAGTATAGACCACATCAAAGTTTATGCAATTAATAATCCCAGTTTCCGCCCCATGCAATGATGGAAGCAAAGCAGGAAAGTAAACAAGATGGGCAATGCATGGCATTAAATAGCATTTGTTGACACAATCAATAAGAGAGCACTGACTAGCAGTGTGTTAAATACATCACATGTCAGACCAGCTATATATTTGTTAAAATACCATACAATACTAATTGTGCAGTTAAAATATTGTAACAGGATCAAAATTCTTGCAGACAATACCATATAATGGACACTTAGAAGGACATAACAAGAAATGCATGAGAGATGCAACTCTTCTGACATCAACATTCTAGAGCTCATTGCATTGAAAAAAGAAAAAAACTGTTTTCTGAATGCAGTGCAGTTTTTTCCTCTAAAAATGATTAAGACCATATATTATATCACATTTGTTTTATTTCCAAAGAGTAATTTTCTCTTGCGTACACATGCACACGCACACACACGCACACACACACACACACACACACACACTCTATTATGGGATATTTTTTCTTTATGCATGAGTGAAATTTAGTGCACACATATACAGTACAATGTATGTATGTATGTATGTATGTATGTATGTATGTATGTATGTATGTATGTATGTATGTATGTATGTATGTATGTATGTATGTATGTATGTATGTATGTACTGTGAAGCTGAAACTTCAAGACTCAGTACCATAAATTTATTGTCCCTATTCTTGTGTATGCTTTTTATTAATTTTCTCTGCGTACAAATAATTAAAACCAAAAATGCTAATTATAGGTATCAGCTGATTCTTAATTAATTACTATTAATTATTTGAGAAATCTTACATATCTGGAGAAAATAAACACAACATTTCAAGATATTTTTCTGACTGACGTATTAGAGAGTGCACATTATTATTAGACAATTCACATATGGACATAGTGTCTGTTGATTTCAAAGATTCGATAATAAGAGCAATTGGAAAATCCATGGTACTGATAATGTGAGGTAGAAAGGAAAGTGATTACTTCACCTAGCCATATAGCAAGAAACAAGCTTAAATGTTAAATGATTACTTCACCTAGCCATATAGCAAGAAAAAAGCTTAAATGTTAAATGATTACTTCACCTAGCCATATAGCAAGAAACAAGCTTAAATGTTAAATGATTACTTCACCTAGCCATATAGCAAGAAACAAGCTTAAATGTTAAATGATTACTTCACCTAGCCATATAGCAAGAAACAAGCTTAAATGTTAAATGATTACTTCACCTAGCCATATAGCAAGAAACAAGCTTAAATGTTAAATGATTACTTCACCTAGCCATATAGCAAGAAACAAGCTTAAATGTTAAATGATTACTTCACCTAGCCATATAGCAAGAAACAAGCTTAAATGTTACAACTGATTATTAACTATAACATAATCCTTATTGTGTTTTGCTTTACATAACAACTGTAAACAGCAATTATACTAAGACCTACCTTTGTATGGTGATGACTTATTCTGGTCTATGCTAGTTATTCTATTTCACTGTAACTGCATAAGTCAATATTTGAACTTTGTGTGTAACAAGAGCTGTCAGTGATGGGTTCCTTGCAAATGACACTGCTAAGAGTGTGTGACATTAGCTATTTGTGGTGTGTCACAAAGGACACTGCTACATGTGTGTAAGTTGTAACATGAGCTATATGTGATGCATGTCACAAAGGGCACTGCTATGAGTGTGTAACATTAGCTATTTGTAGTGTGTGTCACAAAGAACACTGTTACATGTGTGTAACATTAGCTATTTGTGGTGTGTGTCACAAAGGACACTGCTACATGTGTGTAACATCATCTATTTGTGGAGTGTGTCACAAAGGACACTGTTACATGTGTGCAACATTAGCTATTTGTTATGCTTGCATTACAAAGAACACTACTCACCATGGATGTGTAGTAATAAAACTTGAACTTGACTGGTCTTCAAGATAGACTTATTTTGGGAAATAAAAGTTGTGGGATGAAGGATAATCCGAGTCCATGACATCTCAAAATGATGATGTGGAATACTGCAATAGGGTGGTTCAAAATCTTCAACACCTTGGGCTGCATGGACCATAAATATTAAGTCCATGGGCTATGCATGCTATATATTATGGTAATAATACTATAATTATAGAACTGACTTTTGCTTGAGTCAGGCCACACAAAAATGACCCACAGGCCTGTAGTTGGCCCACAATGTGCTGGAATATTAAACCCACTCAAGATATCATTAATATAAATTACCATGACATATTTTATTGAATTAAAAAACCCTTGGCAAAGTAATGCTACAGAAACTCAGTCAGAAGAAGACCAACTAGAAGCTGTAATCTTGCTTTACAAACTCAGTAAAAGCCACATTAGAATGAAGATAAGAAGATAACACCAAATCTAGAAGTGTAGAAATATAAGGGACACAACTCTGGCTCATGAAGTCATGGAAATAGAACTCATTCAAGTTCTCATCAATACAAAGGTTTACATCAGATCTGATTAAATTACAAAAAAATCTTCACAAAGTTATAATAAGAAACAAAGTCAGGAGTTTTTATTAAGGGACATAACCCATGTAAATGAAGAAATGGACACATGGAAATACAAGACTTTCAACAGATGCAAGACACATTAGATTAATTATACTGCAGAAACCAAACCAAAAGTCAGAGCAATCAGGGGACATAACTCATGTAAATGAAGTTTTGTAGAATGCAGTAAATCAAATTCATTTGAGATCATGGAAATATGAAGCTACAATCCAAATTCGATAAGCTCCAATTTTTCACATTTAACACAAGCTGTGGACATCGAAATCAGGAGGTTGGGCAATCAGGGCCCATAACTCCTGCACATGATGACACGGAAGATTGGAAATCAAACTCTTTAAATGTCCAATACATATAAAGTGGAATAATTTTCATTAAAGTTATCCAAATTGCTGGGTGATAGTTGCACATCGGGATGGACAGATGGATTGATTGATGAATAATGTGATTACTACAGGGCTCCACCAATTTTGCAGAGCAGGTCCTAATTATATCTATTTTATAGTTACCTGTATACAGGTAGATTTATTGATCAATCCTCCAGGGTAGGGAGAAATCATCTTGGATTAATATGTGCTACAATTTATTCAGTCTATTGATTTAGTTTCCGCTACACACTGTGCCAGAAAGCATGACCAAGATGCATATGAAAGAAACCAATTATGGCATAGAAAGAATATTATGTTGAAATAATCAACAAATCGATTGACTGGAAGGACAACCATTATGAGGAAATTTAATTGGCTTTCACATGAAGTTCTCCTGAACAATTGGAATTTGTCCAATTGAGATGAAAAGAACAAAATCTGTCAGTTCAGTAAATTAAATTTTATTTCCCCACTAATTGCTGGTTGAATAATTACCACTGAAATAAATTTAAACTGCTATGAATACAGGTGAATGCAAGGGACATTCAGAATTACTCAAAGTGAGTTCTCTGTGGTGAAACATTAACCAAAACAAATATGCCATAAACTTGCCTGAGTAAAATACCAATCCATCTATTGTTTGGTTATGCCAACTACTATTAGAATTGCCATCTATTGCTTGGCCTATACCAACTACTATTTGAAATGCCATCTATTGTTTGAACATGCCAGCTACTATTAGAATTGGAATCTATTGTTAGGCCATGCCAATTACTATTAGAATTGCCATCTATTGTTAGGCCATGCCAATTACTATTAGAATTGCCATCTATTGCTTGGCCATGCCAATTACTATTAGAATTGCTATCTATTGTTAGGCCATGCCAATTACTATTAGAATTGCCATCTATTGCTTGGCCTATGCCAACTGTTGCTGAGCCATGTCAAATATTCCATCTCTTAATGGCATAAAAATTAAAGAAAATAATCTAAAAATGCATGCAAACATTCATGAAAACTTTTAATTATTTTCTTTAAAAAGGTATTGCTTAATCATGCTGACAGGATTTGTCCAAAATGTAAAAGTAAAAAACAGTACAAAAGTCATTAAAAATTTTAAAATTTGCGGAAAGGTCAGGAAAATCTGAGTTGTGTCATCTAAATATAGATACAAATTTTAAATTAAATTTAATTTAATTTAATTAAGCATATTAAATGTCAATTGTCTAACTCATGATATTTACTAATCATCTTAACAAGGTTTCTGACAAAAACATTGACAGTCCAAAAATCTGACAAACTGTTGTAATGGCCTAAAAATTTGTGTCATCTACAAAGACAAAAGCAAATACACCTGATTTCCTCAACTGGCACCTCTTTCCTAGAGTGACACCTCTTTCCTAGAGTGACACATCTTTCCTAGAGTGACACATCTTTTCTAGAGTGACACATCTTTCTTAGAGTGACACATCTTTTCTAGAGTGACACATCTTTTCTAGACTTGCACATCTTTTCTAGATTGGCATACTTTGCACCCATTTTGCTTGTTCTTATAAAATTAATTAATTATCTAAAATTAATTAATTATTTAAAATTAATTTATTAATTAAAATTAATGAAACCTTTTTTCATTTGCTACCTCTAAAAACAGCTAAAACAAAATTTGGGGGACAATTTTGGGAAACTTCTGTTTATCCTTGAATAACCTTGAAATCTTACCTGAGATGAAGCATTGCTTTCTTTCCTTTCTGGAATGAATAATACAAATGTCAGTCAGCTATTTCACTGCCTTACAGACTGACTCAACACACTTTATCGACCAGATTTCTGTGCCATAGTTATCATTAAAATTGTGTGTCATCTGCCCAATCAATACAGGTACAAATGCTAGTTAATAAATATTGTCTGACACATAAAAAGCTCTTATAAACAAAATGTTTCTTCAGTACATCAGAGTAGACAATTAACTCCACTTAATAGCCAGTACTGATCGATGTGGATGTAACGAAGGAAACGGAAGCCTTGCAAAATAATCCCTGCTGGAGTCTGTTATTAATTGCAATGATGGCCATTCAGCTCTTGGTTATAGTTGGCACAATAATAGTATGCATCTAACAATTCCAAAGAATGGTTCATATATAATTCAAATTCCAATATCCTTTTATCAATTACGCATATAATGTTTGGGCAATATACATACAAATAATAGATGCATAACTGGTCTAATCAATTATTCTAATTTATTATATTCACTGAAAAGTACAGAACAGTCACTGTATTCATTGAAAATTACATAACAGTTAATTAATGTATTCATTGAAAATTACATAACAGTTAATTAATGTATTCATTGAAAATTACATAACAGTTAATTAATGTATTCATTGAAAATTACATAACAATTAATTAATGTATTCATTGAAAATTACATAACAATTAATTAATGTATTCATTGAAAATTACATAACAATTAATTAATGTATTCATTGAAAATTACATAACAGTTAATTAATGTATTCATTGAAAATTACATAACAGTTAATTAATGTATTCATTGAAAATTACATAACAGTTAATTAATGTATTCATTGAAAATTACATAACAATTAATTAATGTATTCATTGAAAATTATATAACAATTAATTAATGTATTCATTGAAAATTACATAACAATTAATTAATGTATTCATTGAAAATTACATAACAGTTAATTAATGTATTCATTGAAAATTACATAACAGTTAATTAATGTATTCATTGAAAATTACATAACAGTTAATTAATGTATTCATTGAAAATTACATAACAGTTAATTAATGTATTCACTGAAAATTACATAACAGTTAATTAATGTATTCATTGAAAATTACATAACAGTTAATTAATGTATTCACTGAAAATTACATAACAGTTAATTAATGTATTCATTGAAAATTACATAACAATTAATTAATGTATTCATTGAAAATTACATAACAGTTAATTAATGTATTCATTGAAAATTACATAACAGTTAATTAATGTATTCATTGAAAATTACATAACAGTTAATTAATGTATTCACTGAAAATTACATAACAGTTAATTAATGTATTCACTGAAAATTACATAACAGTTAATTAATGTATTCACTGAAAATTACATAACAGTTAATTAATGTATTCACTGAAAATTACATAACAGTTAATTAATGTATTCACTGAAAATTACATAACAGTTAATTAATGTATTCACTGAAAATTACATAACAGTTAATTAATGTATTCATTGAAAATTACATAACAGTTAATTAATGTATTCATTGAAAATTACATAACAGTTAATTAATGTATTCATTGAAAATTACATAACAGTTAATTAATGTATTCACTGAAAATTACATAACAGTTAATTAATGTATTCACTGAAAATTACATAACAGTTAATTAATGTATTCACTGAAAATTACATAACAGTTATTGTATTCATTGAAAATTAAATAACACTCACTGTATTCACTGAAAATTACATAACAATCACTCTATTCACTGAACTTTACAGAACAATTATTATATTCACTGAAAAATACATAACAGTCACTGCATTCACTGAAAATGACATAACAGTTAATGTATTCACTGAAAATTACATAACAGTCACCGTATTCACTGAAAATTACATAACAATCACTCTATTCACTGAAGATTACAGAACAATTATTGTATTCACTGAAAATTACATAACAGTTAATATATTCACTGGAAATTACAGAACAGTTAATATATTCACTGGAAATTACATAACAGTCACTGTATTCACTGAAAATTTCATAACAGTCACTGTATTCACTGAAAATTACATAACAGTCACTGTATTCACTGAAAATTACATAACAGTCACTGTATTCACTGAAAATTACATAACAGTCACTGCATTCACTGAAAAGTACAGAACAGTCACTGTATTCATTGAAAATTACATAACAGTTAATTAATGTATTCACTGAAAATTACATAACAGTTATTGTATTCATTGAAAATTAAATAACACTCACTGTATTCACTGAAAATTACATAACAATCACTCTATTCACTGAACTTTACAGAACAATTATTATATTCACTGAAAAATACATAACAGTCACTGCATTCACTGAAAATGACATAACAGTTAATGTATTCACTGAAAATTACATAACAGTCACCGTATTCACTGAAAATTACATAACAATCACTCTATTCACTGAAGATTACAGAACAATTATTGTATTCACTGAAAATTACATAACAGTTAATATATTCACTGGAAATTACAGAACAGTTAATATATTCACTGGAAATTACATAACAGTCACTGTATTCACTGAAAATTTCATAACAGTCACTGTATTCACTGAAAATTACATAACAGTCACTGTATTCACTGAAAATTACATAACAGTCACTGTATTCACTGAAAATTACATAACAGTCACTGCATTCACTGAAAAGTACAGAACAGTTAATATATTCACTGAAAATTACATAACAGTCACTGTATTCACTGAAAAGAACAGAACAGTCACTGTATTCACTGAAAATTACATAACAGTAACTATTCACTGAAAATTACATAACAGTCACTCTATTCACTGAACATTACATAACAGTTAATATATTCACTGAAAATTACATAACAGTTAATGTATTTACTGAAAATTACATAACAGTCACTGTATTCACTGAAAAGAACAGAACAGTCACTGTATTCACTGAAAATTACATAACAGTAACTATTCACTGAAAATTACATAACAGTCACTCTATTCACTGAAAATTACATAACAGTTAATGCATTCACTGAAAAGTACAGAACAGTTAATATATTCACTGAAAATTACATAACAGTCACTGCATTCACTGAAAAGTACAGAACAGTTAATATATTCACTGAAAATTACATAACAGTCACTGTATTCACTGAAAAGAACAGAACAGTCACTGTATTCACTGAAAATTACATAACAGTAACTATTCACTGAAAATTACATAACAGTCACTCTATTCACTGAACATTACAGAACAATTATTGTATTCATTGAAAATTACATAACAGTTATTGTATTCACTGAAAAGTACAGAACAGTCACTGCATTCATTGAAAATTACATAATCGTCATTGTATTCATTGAAAATTACATAACAGTCACTGTATTCACTGGAAATTACAGAACAGTCACTGTATCCATGAATGCTAAAGTGTTTGTTAGCTCTAACAGCACATTTGCAACATTATTGAAAAAGCAGTCAAAATTTATTTGCCAAGGACACATGAGGCAGCTGCCCTGGACTGGCCTGGGAAGGTATTGAACCCAAGATCCATGGATTAGGAGTTTGGCATTGTAATTCTCAAGAGAGTATATGCCAGTATAAGTCATTGGTCAGTTTACAAAAAGGACATCAAACTCAAGAATTTCAATACATTCCTTACGGATGGAAACTACTGATATACCAGCATGATGCAAAAGTACAAGTACCATGGTACATACCACCGA
Source organism: Unio delphinus (assembly GCA_029339505.1). Classification (NCBI taxonomy): domain Eukaryota; kingdom Metazoa; phylum Mollusca; class Bivalvia; order Unionida; family Unionidae; genus Unio; species Unio delphinus. The sequence goes on from JAQISU010000097.1 coordinate 4,327,021, forward strand.
AAAGAAAAACCTGTTTACCGGTCATACTGCACACTTCTAATATCAATAGTAAATGGCAGGCTTCATAATCAACACTTCCTATTTTATTAAAATAGCTCTCGAATGTTTGAATGATGTCTTTCACAGTATCAACTCTCTTGTAAGCTTAACCATCGCAATGCAATTACAGCTTTTTGATTGCAACATATACAACAATAAACATACACAAAGCAAAATCACCTATTGTAAGGTACTGACAATTTAATTTGGTTAGAGGGAGGGGGTGTGACTTTCTTTTGAGCTAAAATATTTTCTTATCTTTTATCTTGACATATGTAATACTTATGCTTGCAAATAATGTCATAGATATAATACAGTGTGATTTTGCTATAAACCAGAGCAAGGTGTTTTTATGCTATAAATAAGAACAGGATATTTTTCCAGTTATTGACAGATAGAATTAAACAAAAGTGTGTGACTCCTGTCTCAGAACATTGAATTGTTGGTCCCAAATAAAATTGTGTTATATTATGGTACAGATCGAGGTATGTTGATAAATACAATTTTACAAAAAATATGAAAGAAAATTTTAGGCTTGAGGGTCAGTAACAAAAAATACACTTACTCAAACAAATGAGAAAATATTTAGTAAACATGTACTTACAAATTACAAATAGTTCAGACAAACAAAAAACAAAAACAAGTGCACTCCTGAAAATCAAAGTAATACACATGACTAGATAAAGTCAACACATTCAGATGTAAGTAACTAAAACATTACATGTGTTTTTGTTTGTTTTGAGAGTTTTTTTTGTCTTTTTAATAAATTTTTTTCTCATAAAGGTTGGATTTTGTCTAATCTGTTTCACAATTCACAATTAATTTATCCATCACATTTGCATTTGTGACAAATACATGAAATGTCTATCACTGCATGTGTGTGTGTATGTTTGTGTGTGTGTGTGTGTGTGTGTGTGTGTGTGTCTGTGTCTGTGTCTGTGTGACTATCTCATTTTTAATAAATTCTTTTCACATGGTATAATTCAAAAATATTCAGAAAGTATATAAGAGCAGATATGTACTGAACACAAAAATGCAGTTGTGTTTCGTTCCTAATCAACTGAAAGAAGTTGTTTTATAATGTGTGTAATTCTCTCTGTGTCCCTAAACATAGCATACGTGTCAAATCAGAACTAACTACATAGTTTTGTATCTAGATGATCCAATGCAGGGCATATCTTATGTGGGAATAAATTCAGTAATATCAAATAAGAATTTGTGCATTTATCCATTAGGCTGCATAGTTCCCATGTATGTGATCTATATGTGTGTACAATAAACTCCATAGTTCCCATGCACATGAATTAGTATACCCTCTGATCATCCTGTCTTCTTGATCATCAAGTCTCCCTTATGATCAGCAAGATGAAACATGTAATATTCATAATCAAGAGTTATTTCAAAACATTGATTTATTAACACACGAGGTTTGTATATAACCATTTTTTAAAAATTATTATCTCTAGGGTCAGAATACTAAGACAGCAGGATGAAAATAAGCAATGATTACCTGATTGAAGAATGTTTAAAGTACACCAAAGAATAACACTCACTTACATCCGTAATTAAACTTTGTCCATTTCTTGTAGCGATGTCTGGCAAGACCTTGTTCTGTCTCCCATATTCCTAATAGAATTGTTGTATTAAAAGACATGCCATTATCAAGACCTGACAAAGTGATTGACATTATCTCAGACTATCTGGAGATAAGAAAGTGATTCAATTACTCTGCAAAACCTAAAACTGCCACAAATAAGTGTTAGTTAAAGACAAGGTCACGCAAGATCACAATATAAAAATGACCATCCTGTTATGAATAAATTAAGAAAATATTTCTTACCACGTGTATCTGGATGTCAATTGGACAGAAAAAGAATTTGGAAGTTACTGTAATGAGGTGAGGAGTATAGTGAACCTTATTTAAAAGATCACCTCTCATGAATGATTTTTCATTCACTGTTTTGTACAACATTCCTTCCCTTACTATAAAAGAGTTCCATTTATAAAGTATTCATAAATTTGCAGTAGTTAAATTATAATTTACTTCGTTATATGGTAGTCTTGCTGTAAGGTGGTACTATATGTCTCTCATGGATATCATTACAATGAAAGAGTACTGTAACAGATACCCTATGTCTCACTTTAAGTTGGTACCCTATGTCTCACTTTAAGTTGGTACCCAATGTCTCACTTTAAGTTGGTACTCTATGTCTCACTTTAAGTTGGTACCCTATGTCTCACTTTAAGTTGGTACCCTATGTCTCACTTTACATTGATACCCTACGTTTCTTGCAATATAAATAGAGCATACTGTATTATGTACTTCATTAGAAGACATACTGTACTTCATGATAAGGCTATCTCACTGTAAGGTAGTATACTATGTCTCTCATAGACACCATTATAATGAGAGTACTGTATTCTGTACTTCATGATAAGGCAATCTCACTGTAAGTTGGTATACTATGTCTCTCACAGAAATCATAATTTAAAGAGTACTGTATTATATAATTCATTATAAGACAGTCTCATTTAAGTTGGTACTCTATGTCTCACTTTAAGTTGGTACCCTATGTCTCACTTTAAGGTGGTACCCTATGTCTCACTTTAAGGTGGTACCCTATGTCTCACTTTAAGGTGGTACCCTATGTCTCACTTTAAGGTGGTACCCTATGTCTCACTTTAAGGTGGTACCCTATGTCTCACTTTAAGGTGGTACCTTATGTCTCACTTTAAGGTGGTACCTTATGTCTCACTTTAAGGTGGTACCTTATATCTCACTTTAAGGTGATACACTATGTCTCACTTAAGGTGGTACACTATGTCTCTCATAGACAGCATTATAATGATTGAGTAGTTATCATGCAACAGCTCTATGAAAAAGAAACTGAACTTGATTTCACCAACATAAATGTAAAAGTATATCAATAACTGAGAAATCTGACTGGTCAGTTATAAGTCAAACTTTGATTTTAGCCAATAAGATCACTGGATTTTGGACTAAAATTTAAGCACAGACTTAAGTTCCAGTGAAAGCCAGACCTACCTTGTTAAGAGTGGTATCACTGTATATGTCATCCCTCATTAAAAAACCAATGCCATACCACTAACCCACTGTTGAGAACCAATTACACTGGTATTATGTCATTAATTGTACATTTATTCTAATTGGTATTATGTTATTAATTGTACATTTATTCTAATTGGTATTATGTTATTAATTGTACATTTATTCTAATTGGTATTATGCTATTAATTGTACATTTATTCTAATTGGTATTATGTTATTAATTGTACATTCATTCTAATTGGTATTATGTTATTAATTGTACATTTATTCTAATTGGTATTATGTTATTAATTGTACATTTATTCTAATTTTCCATTTGAGCTTGTTAACATTTGCTCTATTAAACTGTGTTAAAAAATTTGAAACTTTTCCGCTTAAATCACACTAAATGTGTAAACTAGATTTTAATTACAAAAATATACCCCCACCTCGATTGCAGCCAAACCCCACCCCATAATGGAAATGAATCTATTGTAACAAGAAAGCTTGTAAATCTTACAAAAATATTGTGGGTGCAGCAATTTGTCAATTTGCATATCCTTTAATGATGACTATGTTTCACAGCAATCCATTCAAAACTGCAAAAATTAAAAATTTGCAATGTTCTATTCTACCCTGCATCTAGCTGTCAGCCAACAAAGGGTAACAACTCTTACAAAAGTCATGGAATTACAAAGATTTGTTGACAAGTGCATCTTTGAATGTTACCACATACAATGTCCCAATGTTCAGTGCAATTCATTTTTAAAAAAAACAAACAACAAGACGAGATGTGGGATTAGTCACCATAGCAATATAGTGACTGGTAGTGCATTAAGCTATACAATAAAAACAAATAAACTCTGACAAAAACTGTGGGAGCAATGTTATTTGTCAGCAGTGCATCTTTGGGTATTTTTCATGCACTGTATTATTAAAAACTGAGGGATTTAGTTGTAATAACAATATTATGTTATATGCTGCATAAAGCTATGAAACCAAAAGGGCAATAACTCTAAAAAAAAATTGGGACAGCAAAGCAATTGTTAGATAGGCACATCAACAAATCTTGACCATTAATGTTTATTGATTCCATCAAAAAACTGCAGAATTTATTGTGCAAATAAGATTATGTGATGCACGGCATTAAGGTACAAAGCCAAAAGGACAATAACTCTAACATGACTATTTGTGCCAAAAATATGCCATTAAGTGACATGAAAAAAAGACTGGTAATTCTAAAAATAATTGCAGAAGCAAAGTGATTAGTTACCATGTGCATCTTCAGGTGATAAACATATAATTTACCAAGTTTCATGGCAATCCATCAAAAACTGCAAGACTAGTCATGCTACAAGACAAAAAGGGCAATAACTTAACAAAAATCATGGAAGCAAAGTTGTTGGCTGACATTTGCATAATCAGGTAATGAGCATATTATTTGCCAAGTTTCATGGCAATCCCAAAAAAATTGCAGGACTAGTGCTAACAATGTTACATTATGTACTGCATTATGCTTCAAACTAAAATTGTGGAAGAAAAGTGATATTGGTAGGCATTTGCAACTTCAGGTGATGACCATATTATTTATCAATTTTCATGGCAATTATGAAAATAATTGCAGGACTAGTTGATTGCTTTGGTATGGTACTTTACAGTATAGCAGCACAAATTATTTTATAACAAGGCAAATGAAACAGAGTCATGCCCAAGGGCACACCACAGTAAAATGAAACAGAGTCATGCACAAGGGCACACCACAGTAAAATGAAGCAGCGTCATGCCCAAGGGCACATCACAGTAAAATGAAACAGAGTCATGCACAAGGGCACACCACAGTAAAATGAAACAGAGTCATGCACAAGGGCACACCACAGTAAAATGAAGCAGCGTCATGCCCAAGGGCACATCACAGTAAAATGAAACAGAGTCATGCACAAGGGCACACCACAGTAAAATGAAACAGAGTCATGCACAAGGGCACACCACAGTAAAATGAAGCAGCATCATGCCCAAGGGCACACCACAGTAAAATGAAGCAGAGTCATGCCCATGGGCACATCACAGTAAAATGAAGCAGCGTCATGCCCAAGGGCACACCACAGTAAAATGAAACAGAGTCATGCACAAGGGCACACCACAGTAAAATGAAGCAGCGTCATGCCCAAGGGCACACCACAGTAAAATGAAACAGAGTCATGCACAAGGGCACACCATAGTAAAATGAAGCAGCGTCATGCCCAAGGGCACACCACAGTAAAATGAAACAGAGTCATGCCCAAGGGCACACCACAGTAAAATGAAACAGAGTCATGCACAAGGGCACACCACAGTAAAATGAAGCAGCATCATGCCCAAGGGCACACCACAGTAAAATGAAGCAGAGTCATGCCCATGGGTACACCACAGTAAAATGAAGCAGCGTCATGCCCAAGGGCACACCACAGTAAAATGAAGCAGACTCATGCCCAAGGGCACACCACAGTAAAATGAAGCAGACTCATGCCCAAGGGCACATCACAGTAGCTGACCGATGTTAATATTGTGGTAGAATTCTGACCCTATCGATTGTGATTCTGACCTGCTAACCACTGGGCCATTACAGCTACTACCGCATAAGTCTTGTGACTTAAGTCTATTCTTTCTACTTCCCAAAGCCTCAAGATGGAGTGATGAGTAGGATGTGTGGATGGGGGAATGATGACAGTAAGTCACTAATTTCAAGTGGATTGATCAAAATATCAGCGCCTGATGGGAAGTAGTGGTGGTGGTGTTTATCAGCATGTCAACACACCACTGACTATATGATGCCTAGGTAAGTCAAGTTTTAAAAATGTAAATATATTTTAATTAAAAAATCTTGAACAAAATTTAAAGGTTATAGATTTTAAAAACCTATAAATCAAATTTTAAAAAATATTGGGAATAAATATTCAGTATTTTTAACATTATAATCTGCATTCCCTCAAAATGTCCAAGATTTTCACAGGTGGTACATCATCATAAAGGTCAGTGGTAAAAATGGAGGTTTTTACAGGTAACGAGGAAAAAGTGGACATGACCAAATCATCACACTCTACCTATACAATTAGGGAATGACAATATATGAAACCACCTTCTGAATTTGATATTTTATTTTTAAAAAAATAAAGGCCATTACAATTTCTGCTTCTGGGATACTAACCTCTCTAGTATTTCTCCCCTCCACCCCACACCATTTGAGTACAAGAGAACACTTTTATTAAATCCCATGCTTCTCTCACTGCCAATAATGTAAACCTCAGACAGTCAATTTGTAGCAAAATCAGGGAAACCATCTAGAGCCAATCTTTCGCTTGTAGGAATCCAAGAATCAATTTTAGCACTGAAAATTAATTCCCAGTAATTTAATTTATATCCAATCATTAAAATTGTTAACATACCCTATATGAATGCTTTTAAGACTGAGATGTAAAGATCTAATTTTTTATATTTCATTATGTAACTAATTACTTTTTTGTAGCAAACATACACACAAGTTAAATTATCCTAAAAAAATGCAATGAGAAGAATAATCATCTTACACAGATCTGACTGATAGCAGAGACTTGGTCAGTCATCCTACACAGATCTGACAGATAGCAGAGACTTGACAGTCATCCTACACAGATCTGACAGATAGCAGAGACTTGACAGTCATCCTACACAGATCTGACAGATAGCAGAGACTTGTTCAATAAACGAATATAAAAATATAAAGGCCACCAAAAATTATAGTCAGGTCAGGATCTGCCTAATGCAATAAGCTAGCTTTCAAGTGTCAATATTAGAACATTTAATGAGACTTTTTCTTCCTATAACATGAACCAATATCAATCTGTAGTCATTGCTTATTGAACTCCCATATCCATGACATTGCTTACTAAACTCCCATATCGATATGTGGAGCTTATTGAACTCCCACATCCATGACATTGCTTACTAAACTCCCATATCCATCTGTGGAGCTTATTGAACTCCCATATCCATCTGTGGAGCTTATTGAACTCCCATATCCATCTGTAGAACTTATAGAACTTACATTGGTGGGATGAATCATCACACCTAAGTTTGATACTTTTCGTTAATGTAAGCACAAATTATCCATGTATTTAGGACAGGGGAATTATTAAATCTGGGGGTGGGAAGAGTTGCAACCAGTTTTCTACTTTGCTCAATTTTGGAATAAATCACAGCCCTGAAAAAAATATTCCTGCCATTTAATTTTAGCCAATTAAAAGAAAAACCTCTTTAAATTCAAAACATACTTGTATAGTTTTGAAAGACTATCTCAACAGACAGACAGACAGACAGACAGACAGACAGACAGACAGACAGACAGACAGACAGATATATAGATAGATAGATAGATAGATAGATAGATAGATAGATAGATAGATAGATAGATAGATAGATAGATAGATAGATAGATAGATAGATAGATAGATAGATAGATAGATAGATAGATAGATAGATAGATAGATAGATACATTTCTGATTTCTGGTCTGCTCCATAAAATATGTTAGTTTTGATGCATGAATTGTTCTTTACATGCTATTTCAAACTCAACATCACATACTAGAACATTTCTGGTGAATGTAGACATCAGTGAGAATATTCAAAAGATGGCTATTACTACAACTTAATGTCCATGGTCTGACCATGAATATCATGGTCCAAATCAAAGGTGGATCATGGATATCCAAGCTCAAAGTCCTTGGTCTAATCATTAAAATCAATGGTCCAAATCAGGGGTGGATTATAAATATCCAAGCTCAAATTGCTTGGTCTAATCATGAAAATCAATCATCCAAATCAAAGGTGGATCATGGATATACAAGCTCAAATTGCTTGGTCTAATCTTGAAAATCAATGGTCCAAATCAAAGGTAGATCATGGATATACAAGCTCAAAGTCCTTGGTCTATTCATGAAAATCAATGGTCCAAATCAAAGGTAGATCATGGGTATCCATGCCTAAGAAAAGCAATAAATATACAACAATACATCAAGGTCTGTTTTAACTCTAGATGGAAAATGAAAACAAAGTTCCTGGATGGGTGAGTGATCTACTTTATAGATCACATATATATCACCCTTGTTCAAGTCACAGCTCAAACAGTGTATGTGAGAAAGCTTGATAATGTAGTTATGTTAGAAAGCTTGCCAATGTGGGTATGTGAGAAAGCTTGCACATGTAGTTATGTGAGAAGGCTTGCCAATGTGGGTATGTGAGAAAGCTTTCCCATGTAGTTATGTGAGAAAGCTTGCCAATGTGGGTATGTAAGAAAGCTTGCCCATGTGGGTATGTGAGAAAGCTTACCCATGTAGTTATGTGAGAAAGCTTGCCAATGTGGGTATGTGAAAAACCTTGCCAGTGTGGTTATGTGAGAAAGCTTGCCAATGTGGGTATATGAAAAAGCTTGCCAGTAGCTTCCTATATGTTTTTTGTTCTTCCCATGTAGTTATGTGAGAAAGCTTGATAATGTGGTTATGTGAGAAAGCTTGTCCATGTAGTTATGTGAGAACGCTTGCCAATGTGGGTATGTGAGAAAGCTTGCCAGTGTGGTTATGTGAGAAAGCTTGCCAATGTGGGTATATGAAAAAGCTTGCCAGTAGCTTCCTATATGTTTGTTGTTCTTCCCAGGATAGCCCCAGATTCTTCCTCCCAAAAATATACTGGCTTCCATTAGGACCCATCATGTTTGCATGGATGGTATCTGAGTGTTGGCATGGTTTTGTGTCTGAGGGGGCACTCACTGGTTATTATGTACTTTTGAGAGAGTGACCTATGTAAGGTGAAGTTGTTTGCATTTAAAACATGCACATTGGAAAAATTGTTGGAATACCTCTATGCTACTTTAATGTAATGTGGCAGACATTTCTTTGGAAATTTTACATGATCTAAGCACACTGCTAACTAAAACGACTGCTCCCTTGTGCTTAAAAAATCAGCCTGAATTAGTCTAAAGTACACTATCTTTAGCAGCTATTAAAATAGGGAAAATGAATTTTGCCAGACTAGGCAATACCAACTTCTGAAAGTGCAAGTAATGAATTACCAAATATATAAATCTGTATTAAAAAAAGTTATTAGCTCCTTTTTATACAATTTACCTCTGAAGTGCAGGAAGTGAAAATGACAAAGTGGAGCTAACACTTTTTTGAAAGATGAACATATGGAGGAAGGCCAAGCTGTATACTCTATAACCCATATTACATCCATCAATCATATACCGAAATTAAGGGAATTAAAAGTCCTTTGAACAATACCTAAGATATATCTATGATATATGAGGTCTTTTTTAAATAGCCAGTAAAACTAGTGAGGAAAGCCAGGGAAATGCTTTTTCTTTAAAATTCTAAACCTATGCAAAATATGAAACAATGGAGCATAGCCTTAGTGTGGTTGGATGTCAGAGTGTTGGCTTGGTTGTGTGTTTGAGTGTTGGCATCATTGTGTGTTGGAGTCTTGAGGTGGTTGTGTCTGTGTGACTGTGTTGGGGTCATTGGATGTCTGAGTGTTGGAGTGGTTGTGTGTGTGAGTCTTGGGGTGGTCGGATGTCTGAGTGTTGGGGTGGTTATGTGTCTGAGGAAAAAGGTCTTTCAGATTATTTTTCAATTAAAATGGAATGGATCTTAATTACAAAAATTAACTAGAGGTGCCTTAATCTAAAGGTCTATTACTTATGAAAAGACCCCTCTACAAATGTACTTTATGTAGATACTACTTATTCCCATATCCTAAATTCTAGTACTGACAATATTTAAACTACTTATTCCATATCCTAAAATCTAGTACTGTCAATATTTAAACTACTTATCCCATATCCTAAAATCTAGTACTGTCAATATTTAAACTACTTATCCCATATCCTAAAATCTAGTACTGTCAATATTTAAACTACTTATCCCATATCCTAAAGTCTAGTATTGTCAATATTTAAACTACTTATCCCATATCCTAAAGTCTAGTATTGTCAATATTTAAACTCCTTATCCCATATCCTAAAGTCTAGTATTGTCAATATTTAAACTACTTATCCCATATCCTAAAATCTAGTACTGTCAATATTTAAACTACTTATCCCATATCCTAAAGTCTAGTATTGTCAATATTTAAACTACTTATCCCATATCCTAAAGTCTAGTATTGTCAATATTTAAACTACTTATCCCATATCCTAAAGTCTAGTATTGTCAATATTTAAACTACTTATCCCATATCCTAAAATCTAGTACTGTCAATATTTAAACTACTTATCCCATATCCTAAAGTCTAGTACTGTCAATATTTAAACAACTTATCCCATATCCTAAAGTCTAGTACTGTCAATATTTAAACTACTTATCCCACATCCTAAAATCTAGTACTGTCAATATTTAAACTCCTTATCCCATATCCTAAAGTCTAGTACTGTCAATATTTAAACTACTTATCCCATATCCTAAAGTCTAGTACTGTCAATATTTAAACTCCTTATCCCATATCCTAAAGTCTAGTATTGTCAATATTTAAACTACTTATCCCATATCCTAAAGTCTAGTATTGTCAATATTTAAACTCCTTATCCCATATCCTAAAGTCTAGTATTGTCAATATTTAAACTCCTTATCCCATATCCTAAAGTCTAGTATTGTCAATATTTAAACTACTTATCCCATATCCTAAAGTCTAGTATTGTCAATATTTAAACTCCTTATCCCATATCCTAAAGTCTAGTATTGTCAGTATTTAAACTACTTATCCCATATCCTAAAGTCTAGTATTGTCAATATTTAAACTACTTATCCCATATCCTAAAGTCTAGTATTGTCAATATTTAAACTACTTATCCCATATCCTAAAGTCTAGGACTGTCAATATTTAAACTACTTATCCCATATCCTAAAATCTAGTACTGTCAATATTTATACTACTTATTCCCATATCCTAAAATCTAGTACTGTCAATATTTAAACTCCTTATCCCATATCCTAAGGTATAGTACTGTCAATATTTAAACTACTTATCCCATATCCTAAAATCTAGTACTGTCAATATTTAAACTACTTATCCCATATCCTAAAATCTAGTACTGTCAATATTTAAACTCCTTATCCCATATCCAAAAGTCTAGTACTGTCAATATTTAAACTCCTTATCCCATATCCTAAAGTCTAGTACTGTCAATATTTAAACTACTTATCCCATATCCTAAAATCTAGTACTGTCAATATTTAAACTCCTTATCCCATATCCTAAGGTATAGTACTGTCAATATTTAAACTACTTATCCCATATCCTAAAATCTAGTACTGTCAATATTTAAACTACTTATCCCATATCCTAAAATCTAGTACTGTCAATATTTAAACTACTTATCCCATATCCTAAAGTCTAGTACTGTCAATATTTAAACTACTTATCCCATATCCTAAAATCTAGTACTGTTAATATTTAAACTACTTATCCCATATCCTAAAGTCTAGTACTGTCAATATTTAAACTCCTTATCCCATATCCTAAAATCTAATACTGTCAATATTTAAACTCCTTATCCCATATCCTAAAGTCTAGTATTGTCAATATTTAAACTACTTATTCCCATATCCTAAAGTCTAGTACTGTCAATATTTAAACTACTTATCCCACATCCTAAAATCTAGCACTGTCAATATTTAAACTACTTATCCCATATCCTAAAGTCTAGTACTGTCAATATTTAAACTACTTATCCCATATCCTAAAATCTAGTACTGTTAATATTTAAACTACTTATCCCACATCCTAAAATCTAGTACTGTTAATATTTAAACTACTTATCCCATATCCTAAAGTCTAGTACTGTCAATATTTAAACTCCTTATCCCATATCCTAAAATCTAATACTGTCAATATTTAAACTCCTTATCCCATATCCTAAAATCTAGTATTGTCAATATTTAAACTACTTATTCCCATATCCTAAAGTCTAGTACTGTCAATATTTAAACTACTTATCCCACATCCTAAAATCTAGCACTGTCAATATTGAAACTCCTTATCCCATATCCTAAAGTCTAGTATTGTCAATATTTAAACTACTTATCCCATATCCTAAAGTCTAGTACTGTCAATATTTAAACTACTTATCCCACATCCTAAAATCTAGCACTGTCAATATTTAAACTACTTATGCCATATCCTAAGGTATAGTACTGTCAATATTTAAACTACTTATCCCATATCCTAAAATCTAGTACTGTCAATATTTAAACTACTTATTCCATATCCTAAAGTCTAGTACTGTCAATATTTAAACTACTTATTCCATATCCTAAAATCTAGTACTGTCAATATTTAAACTACTTATTCCCATATCCTAAAGTCTAGTACTGTCAATATTTAAACTACTTATTCCATATCCTAAAATCTAGTACTGTCAATATTTAAACTACTTATCCCATATCCTAAAGTCTAGTACTGTCAATATTTAAACTACTTATCCAATATCCTAAAGTCTAGTACTGTCAATATTTAAACTACTTATCCCATATCCTAAAGTCTAGTACTGTCAATATTTAAACTACTTATCCCATATCCTAAAATCTAGTACTGTCAATATTTAAACTCCTTATCCCATATCCTAAGGTATAGTACTGTCAATATTTAAACTACTTATCCCATATCCTAAAATCTAGTACTGTCAATATTTAAACTACTTATCCCATATCCTAAAGTCTAGTACTGTCAATATTTAAACTACTTATCCCATATCCTAAAGTCTAGTACTGTCAATATTTAAACTACTTATCCCATATCCTAAAATCTAGTACTGTCAATATTTAAACTCCTTATCCCATATCCTATAGTCTAGTACTGTCAATATTTAAACTACTTATCCCATATCCTAAAATCTAGCACTGTCAATATTTAAACTACTTATCCCATATCCTAAGGTATAGTACTGTCAATATTTAAACTACTTATCCCATATCCTAAAATCTAGTACTGTCAATATTTAAACTACTTATCCCATATCCTAAGGTATAGTACTGTCAATATTTAAACTACTTATCCCATATCCTAAAATCTAGTACTGTCAATATTTAAACTACTTATCCCATATCCTAAAGTCTAGTACTGTCAATATTTAAACTACTTATCCCATATCCTAAGGTATAGTACTGTCAATATTTAAACTACTTATCCCATATCCTAAAATCTAGTACTGTCAATATTTAAACTACTTATCCCATATCCTAAAATCTAGTACTGTCAATATTTAAACTACTTATCCCATATCCTAAAGTCTAGTACTGTCAATATTTAAACTACTTATCCCATATCCTAAAATCTAGTACTGTCAATATTTAAACTCCTTATCCCATATCCTAAAGTCTAGTACTGTCAATATTTAAACTCCTTATCCCATATCCTAAAGTCTAGTACTGTCAATATTTAAACTACTTATCCCATATCCTAAAGTCTAGTACTGTCAATATTTAAACTCCTTATCCCATATCCTAAAGTCTAGTACTGTCAATATTTAAAGTACTTATCCCATATCCTAAAGTCTAGTACTGTCAATATTTAAACTACTTATCCCATATCCTAAAATCTAGTACTGTCAATATTTAAACTCCTTATCCCATATCCTAAAGTCTAGTACTGTCAATATTTAAACTCCTTATCCCATATCCTAAAGTCTAGTACTGTCAATATTTAAACTACTTATCCCATATCCTAAAATCTAGTACTGTCAATATTTAAACTACTTATCCCATATCCTAAAATCTAGTACTGTCAATATTTAAACTACTTATCCCATATCCTAAAGTCTAGTATTGTCAATATTTAAACTACTTATCCCATATCCTAAAATCTAGTACTGTCAATATTTAAACTACTTATCCCATATCCTAAAATCTAGTACTGTCAATATTTAAACTACTTATCCCATATCCTAAAGTCTAGTACTGTCAATATTTAAACTACTTATCCCATATCCTAAAGTCTAGTACTGTCAATATTTAAACTACTTATCCCATATCCTAAAGTCTAGTACTGTCAATATTTAAACTACTTATCCCATATCCTAAAATCTAGTACTGTCAATATTTAAACTACTTATCCCATATCCTAAAGTCTAGTACTGTCAATATTTAAACTACTTATCCCATATCCTAAATTCTAGTACTGTCAATATTTAAACTACTTATCCCATATCCTAAAGTCTAGTACTGTCAATATTTAAACTACTTATTCCATATCCTAAAGTCTAGTACTGTCAATATTTAAACTACTTATCCCATATCCTAAAATCTAGTACTGTCAATATTTAAACTCCTTATCCCATATCCTAAAATCTAGTACTGTCAATATTTATACTACTTATCCCATATCCTAAAGTCTAGTACTGTCAATATTTAAACTACTTATCCCATATCCTAAAATCTAGTACTGTCAATGTTTAAACTCCTTATCCCATATCCTAAAATCTAGTACTGTCAATATTTAAACTACTTATCCCATATCCTAAAGTCTAGTACTGTCAATATTTAAACTACTTATCCCATATCCTAAAGTCTAGTATTGTCAATATTTAAACTACTTATCCCATATCCTAAGGCATAGCACTGTTAATTTATGTATTACTTGTAAAAAAAAAAATTTCCATGGTAACATATGAATGGAAAGAAAAAAATGTCTATGTCTATCCATCTTGCAAGACAAGTGTAGCAAGTTTGATTTAAATAAGGTCAATGTTCTGAGAGTAATGGGCAGACAGACAGACAGACATAATGAAAACTATATCCCCACATATTTGATATACTGCAGGAATAAGAAGAGGAAACATGGTATTATGAATCTATTAATTTCCAAAGAAAGCAATACTATTAAGACCATGCCGTTTATCAGGGGGAAAATGCCCCATTATTCCACCTTTATCTCTGGAATTGCCCCTCCTACAAACTTTGATATCAATTCTGTCCAGAAAAGTGCCCATTATTTGAAATTTGCCCTATCATTGACTTGGTCATTGTCTAGACATGGAGTATATTAACAGTTCAATATCAGAAGAAAATCAAGCAATAGAGGTTTAACATTTCTATCACTCATTGTAACAATTGTACTGCACTGGCATTATCCAAAACTTTGCTTGTAAGTTGCCTGGGCAGTATAAAATATTCACATTTCAGTCTAATGTTACAGGTTTTAGAATTACTTATCTGGTTAAAACTGTATGTATGTATGTATGTATGTATGTATGTATGTATGTATGTATGTATGTATGTATGTATGTATGTATGTATGTATGTATGTATGTATGTATGTATGTATGTATGTATGTATGTATGTATGTATGTATGTATGTATGTCTGTGCATGCTATATATATATATATATAT
>JAQISU010000097.1:4347500-4397500 GCA_029339505.1 Unio delphinus
GTTGTAGTATTTGAAGTATGAATGCTATTATGGAGTAGAAACTATTTTAATTTTTCAGTCAGTGACCTTGACCATGACCTTTTGACTTTAAAATCAATAGAGTTGTTCCCCACCCCCAGTGCAAGCCAATTACAAAATTCATAGAGAACTCAAATTTTGGTAATTCTGGCAGTCAATTGTATTCTGACCTTTGACTTTTTGAACCTAAAATGTATAGTGTCCTTTCCTACAAAAAGTGCAAGCTATCCACAAGGTTTGTTGATTGCAGATGGTGGGAAAAAAGTAAGGTTAATGACATGACGCAATTTTTATTTCTTTTAATCATAGTAACTTTGACCATTAAATTTACAAATCAAGGTTCTTCCTTCCTGCAAGTGCAAGCTAATCATGAAGCTTGGTTAATGTTGATTTGGAGAAATTATTTTCTTCCTTCAGTCAGTGACCTTGACATTTGAGTTTTAACTCCCAAATCAATAGAATACTTTTTAATGCAAATATAGGTCATCCTCTAGTGCCCAACCCAAGATATTTTGATAACTTGATAACAGATGAAATGAAAAATGAACTTGGTAAAAGATGAACTGACAGACCGATAGAAGGACAACATCATAACTTAATACAGTGTATGCCTGACAAATAACAAATGCTATGAGAAGAATATATATTTGTACTTTGTAATATTTCTAAAAAGTATAGATAACAAATTTCAATGAAGCTTCCCAAAGCCTACCTGTTGTGATGTGCTAAAAATAGTTTTCTTTTCCTAATTTCCTTAATTCTAATTCATTACTGAACACCATGTATTAAGTTTATGTTCTTTTATATTCAGTTTTAGCTGCAATTTGTTCACTTCAGTTTGTTCATCTTTGTTCATTACTTTTTTTGGTATGGGGTGTTATCATAAATGTCATACACTTACCATACTGTTGAGAAGCTCCAAGGGTAATCTATAATATTAAAATATTATATTATAATATTAAAAAATGAAGACATTATTATAGGCCTCAGATATGCTGTAGAATAGAGTGTCAAGATTTTGCCGAATAATTAGTAGGAAATAAACAGAATTTTTACATGGCAGCAAAAAGCAGATGTCATAATATACTGATGATGTCACAATATGTTGCTGTAGGGTTTAACGCCATTTTTCAGCACATGATAGTCTATACATGGTGGCCAGTATTAATGATGGAGGAAAAACCTGGTTAAACCCCTGGAAAGAACCACTGACCTGTGAGTAGCTATTGGCAAGCTTTCTCACATACCCACATTGGCCGAGTCTGAGACTCGAACCCACGCAGACAGAGATGAGATGGCAGTGATCCATAATGGAGAGCGCTTTGGACCACTTGACCACTCGGGGCCCCGATTTCACAATACACTGATGACATCACAATATTTTGATGATGTCACAATGTACGGATGATATAACAATTACTGGTAAATGCATTTTGTGCTGATATAACTAGTCTGTGATAATCTCTTTCCTTGATTTTGGATTGGATATTAATCTGTAATAAGCAATGTAAAACAGAATCCTGTCAATGTGCTTATGTACTGATATGTGGAAATAATGGACCATAGCTTTCAGTGACCCATGAGTCAAATAACCTTATTGCAGTGATTTGTTCTGAAAGATCATGAGCTGAGAGGAGCATTTTGTCAAGCATGACCGATATATTTCTGTAATAATGATTGAAAAAACATTGCAAAAGATTTATAGATGGATGACCTAATTTGTTTTCAAATACAGGATTTTGTAAGCATTATTTCAAGAATTCCCCTCCCCCCCCCCCCCCCCAAAAAAAATGAGTGTTTAAACAACCCAGCACTAACTATGCCAACATCTTCATGGTAAATTGGTCAGTTTAGAAAAGAAATGCTAAGGAAGAATGACTGCTCTGGTGGCCTAGTGGTTAGAGTGTCCGCTGCAGAAGCAGGAGGTCATGGGTTTGATCCCCAATCGAGACATACCAAAGACTTACAAAAATGGGACTAACAGCTGCTTTACTTGGTGCTCAGCATTAAGAGGTTAGTGTTAGGAGTGGTCAGCCTGGTGTCAGGATAATGTGACGGAGTGGGACATCATGCTTCATGTCTGTGGCATGATGCCCCAGTGCTAGACATCACTATTAACTGCCACACTGCAGACATCATAGCAAAATGACTGAACAATTGTTAAAGCTACATTAAAATCCTAATCACACGCTCCATGACTTACGGTCAGTAAATCGGTCAGTTTAGAAAACAAATGCTAAAGGAAGAGTGGGCATCAAAGCCCCCACTAAATAGCCATAAGGCCAATAAAATGTAGAGTCATTATTTTCAGTGGGGTATCAATTATTAGGTGGGGTATACATTTTTGTGGAATTTGTTACTGCTACAATGACCGATTTAAAGGACCAGTAAACAATTATCCTCCCAAAGATACAATAGGGCTCCTTCCAAGGAAACAATAGGACTCCTTCCAAGGTAACTGTAGGACTCCTCTCAAGTAAACAATAAGACTCCTCTCAAGGAAACAATAGAACTCCTCTCAAGGAAACAATATAACTCCTCCCTAGGTAACAATAGGACTCCTATCAAGGAAACAATATGGCTCCTCCCAAGGTAAGGTAACAATAGGACTCCTCCCAAGGAAATGATATTACTCCTATCAAGGAACCAATAGGACTCCTTCCAAGGAAACAATAGAACTCCTCCATAAGTAACAATATGACCCCTCTCAAGGAAACAATAGGACTCCTCACAAGTTAACAATAGGACTCCTATCAAGGAAACAATAGGAGTCCTCCCAAAGAAATGATAGGACTCATATCAAGGAAACAATATGACCTTTCCCAAGGTAACAATAGGACTCCTTCCAAGGAAATGATAGGACTCCTTCCAAGGAAATGATAGGACTTCTATCAAGGAAACAATATGACTCCTTTGAAGGAAATAATAGAACTCCTCCCAAGGTAACAATAGACTCCTCTCAAGGAAACAACAGGACTCCTTCCAAGGAAACAATAGAACTTCTCTCGAGGAAAAGATAGGACTCTCTCAAGGAAACAATAAGACTCCTCATAAGGTAAGAATAGGACTCCACCCAAGGTAACAATAGGACACCTATTAAGGAAACAATAGGACTCCACCCTAGGTACCGATAGGGCACCTCTCAAGGTAACAATAGAACTCCTCATTTGGTACAGTATTTGACTTGTAATCCAAGGGGCTTGCATACAGTATCCATTTAACCCAGTACAGCTATGGTATGTCCTTGGGAAGAAGTTCTTATGTGCCATTTTCTTGTGAATATTGACCCAGCAATTTAAGAGATCTGGTAATGGAGAGAGACAGATGGATACATGATGTGCTTTCTATCCCATGAAAATGTTATTAGCTACAACTGTTTCAGGAGTAAATTCATTTAATGGAAAAAAGACAGCTTACAGCAAATTTATGTCTTGACATTGTCACTGATTTAAAAATTGTACTTATGTCTTGACATTCTGTCATTGATGGAAAAATTGTACTTATGTCTTGACATTCTGTCATTGATGGAAAAATTGTACTTATGTCTTGACATTCTGTCACTGATGGAAAACTTGTAAATATGTCTTGACATTCTGTCAATGATGGAAAACTTGTAAATATGTCTTGTCATTCTGTTATGGATAGAAACTTTCAACCTATTTCTTGACATTCTGTCACAGATGGAAAACTTGGTACCTATGTCTTGACATTCTGTCGCAGATAGAAATCTTGTAAATATGTCTTGTCATTCTGTCACAGATGGAAAATTATAAACATGAAAAAGATAACTAAAATCCTTTTAAAGATAGTTGATAATGATGATGCCTTAGGAAAAGTTATCACTTGCTTTATACTTATATTCAGCTGCATTCTTTAATACATTAGTCACTTGTTTAAGAGACCAAAAGATTACACATGACTGAAAAGTATTGGTAAGAAAACTATGCTGGAAAACTAGCTACTATGTCATATACCATATATACTCATTTATAAGTTATATACAACTGCAAACTGCACAGACCCAGATTGGCTGCCATATATTGTGCGGGCAGATCTGTGTATAAGCAGTTTGTCATCAATAAACAAGATAAACCCAGATCTGAGCAAACATGCTGTATACGGTACCCATCGACTCTATCATGGACCAGAAAACCGAAATAAAATATGGCTTCAGAAATTCATTACAATGCATTTAGAAATGTATTTTTTTCAATTTGGCACATTAAGAAATTGCATGTCAAGTTGTTAGTAGATACTACCAGAACTGAGTCCATTATTTTCTGATAGTTTGCCAAAGTAAATAGACATTTAATTCCAATATATAACTAATGGTGCCCTGGCTCCTGCAAAGGAGGTTTTCCAATTACACTGCATTGATTTGTGATAAATCATTCAGCACGAGATATATTCATTTACTAAGAATTTATTTTTTGGTGCCAAACAGGATTTTTACAAACTTATCACTCTTTACTCCATGTCTTTTGTTTCATAATAAATTTACACTGATCATACGGTCATTAAAAATCAATTTTCATTTCAGTATAGGATCTCACTACAGAAACAACTGACAACAGAAGATTGTTTCAATGTTTTCTAAGTCGTCCGAATTATTTCAGCATCTGAGAGATAATGGAGGTCTTAATTTAATTTGATACTTAAGATAAGATTTTAATTTTACTCCCTTAATTAGAAATAACTTCATAAAATATCACTTGCGTATTCTGCAGAACACAAGATATGATAGCAAATGGATTCTTAATCATCTGGGCCTTTGTCATACCTTGGATAAACACATTGGTGACCATGACAACAAGTAACTCTAGGTGCATTTGATTAATAACGATTAAATGTTCTCACTATTATCAAGTACTCTTATTTTAAACATTCATGGAACATTTGGAAGTTGCCCTGATTGTATAGTTTACCTTAGTCAAATGCACCTAAACAGAACTAGTATTCTGAAAAATTTAGACTAATTGCATAAAATTAAACTGCTTCAAATTCTTTAAATGTAGTTACAAACTTCATTATAGATTTTTATTTGAATTTATTTGCATAAAATTACAAATATGCTGCATGCATGGAGCTCTACAATGATGGATCTAAATAAAGTGAACCCCCCCAAAAAAAATAATTCAGAATTTCTTACATAATAAAACCTGACAGTTTGCCTATTATATACAAACAATTTTTCCAAGGTGAGCTTATTATGAAAGGTATTTTAGCAAATAAATTTAATTACATTTAAAGGATAGCTCAAGATTTTGTTTTTATTATGGGATTAATTTGATACTGGAGATTAAAAATTGGCTAATTGGGCAATTTTAGTCAAAATTGGACAGGTGACCAAAATAATTCATTAAATAATTATATATTTTTAAAAAGGCAAACCCCACTTGCCATGTGTACAGTCCGACACATATCTATTACGACACGCTGTTTAATAAGACAAGTGTAGGTTTTTATCAAGAAGGTACATGGGTTAAAATGTAAAAACAGTATACATGCATTTTGAGTTGTCCATGCAGTGCTGTGGTTGAATTGATGTCTGCACTGTACACATATGCAACTTAAATTACCCATAAAGCATGCATGCATGGCAAGAATACAAGTCAGCCAACCACTTTACTTCAGGGCGCATCCACATTTTATCAACAAAAATATTTACTTTCATGCAGAACTATGTCATAAGATCCATGCATAATTTATATGTAAATGCAGATTGGGGTTGAGGGTAATAGTAAAATAATTTACCTGTAATAGTAAAATAATTTACCTGTAATAGTAAAATAATTTACCTGTAATAGTAAATTAATTTACCTATAATAGTAAAATAATTTACCTTTAATAGTAAAATATTATAAACTCTACTTGTTCTTTGATTCTGATAGTCAGAATTAACTCATTAACTTGATTTAACAATCTGCAAGGCGTTATTTCTTATTTATCTTGTACACACTGAGTTAGATACTTGACAAATATCAAACAAAAGGCAGATTTAACTTGTCAAGTCTGAAATTTGAGTCATCTTCTATTGGTACAAAAATTGCTATTGATTTTCTCTAAACAAACAGCAACAAGTGGTCCAATGCAAATCTTGTAACAGTACTATCATGATTCTGTCTGAAAGCCTTCAACATAAAACAAAATAAATTAGAGTTTTACCCGCAACATCTGTCATATTGAGAACTGTTCAAATGAAATGTTTTTGGAAGTGAAATAAATATAATACCTCTAACAGGAAAACATCTGTTACAGTTTTAATAATCTTCTTGCCGATTCATGAGCTGTAATACACTACAATCATTTGTCATCGTCATTAGCCTAATCAATAGGTATCAGCATTTGTAATGTTGGGCAGGTGTTCAATTTTTATATTGACAAATTGTACCTGCATTTTTTAAAGGTTCTGCCATGAATTGTTGTTGGTGGTGTTGTTGTAGGGTTTAATGCCTTTTTTCAGCACTCGATAGGCTATACATAGTGGCCAGTATTAATGGTGGAGGATGAACCCAAGAAAAACTCCAGAAAGAACCACTGACTCACAAGAAGCTACTGGCAAGCTTTCTCACATACCCCCAATGGCTGAATCTGAGACTCGAACCCATGCAGACAGAGGTGAGATGACAGTGTTTCATAATGGAGAGCACTTTAGACCACTTGGCCACTCAGGGCCCCACCATTTCCTAAATTTAAAACAAAAGGTGAATATAAATGAAACAAAATGTAAAGAATTAAAACTTACATTATACAGTATTACATTCTGCATTTAATAAAATATTTCTACATGGTTGGCAGTGCTTAACATGGACTGATCAACAACTTTTTTTCCCACTTAATATGGACTGACCAACAACTTTTTGGTTTCACTTACCATGGACTGACCAACAAATTTTTTGTCACTTTACATGGACTGTCCAACAACTTTTATGTTTTCAGACTTTTGTATATGTATGTATGTATGTATATATATATATATATATATATATATATATATATATATATATATATATATACCGGTATATATATATATATATATATATATATATATATATATATATATATACATGTATATATATATGCTGTAATAGGCCATATCAGTGTGTGTGTGTGTGTTCATGTGTGTATGTGTACAAATCTTGATGAAGACAACTCTTCTAAAAATTATCAACAGGTGAGCAAAAACAGAACAAATATAAAATGAAAAGCTGTTAAAATCCTGTAAAAAGCACATAATATCAAAGATAATTGTAAAAGCATTTAATATTTTTTTAAATATAGGGCCCTAATATTTTTATATAAACAGAATTCCCTCATAGTGTGTACATCATCCTAAAGTTTTGTAACTGTGTTCACATCAAGGGAAGAATGATCATAGTCTCAATGCTTCCCTTAAAGTTAGGTGTGCACAGTGTTTGTTTTCTGGATTGTGGGTTTGAACCGATTTTTCAGCATATAATAAGCTATACATGGTAGCCAGTATATATTTGGTGGATGAAGAACACAAGAAGAACTAGTGACCCATAGAAATAAGCTTTCTCACATACCCACATTTAGTGAGACTCAAACCCAGGAAACAGAGGTGAGATATGAGAGCTCTGAAAAGAGTCCTCTGTGTGGACACTAGTAATAATGACCAATGGGTCTTAATGACCATGACTATGTGGACACAAGTTATAATGACCAATTTGTCTTAATGATCTAGACTATTTGGACACTAGTAATAATGACCAATGGGTTTTAATGAACTAGACTTATTATTATGTAAATTATTATGTAGAAACATTTTTCTTCTTTTATTCAATGTGACCTTGACATTTGACCTTTTTTACTTCCAAATCAATAGTTTTCGTTCATACCCAACATGTAAGTCATCTATTTACCTTGATGAAAGGACAAGGTCAATAACTGAAAGTCTAGTTGCAGAAACCATTTTTTCTATTTTAGTCACAGTGACCTTGACCTTTTGACCACAAGATCCTCCAAACTGTTAAAGAGGAATAGTGATAAAAAAAATTGTTGATGGACAATGAATAATGGAAACAGACCATACCATAAACTGTGACCAGAAAATGTAATCTCCACATTAACTCCACTTATGGTTGTTTATCCAAATTTTCTGACAATTACATTTCTTACTTTATGAATAATTATTATCTCTAATGTGTGCTTATGTATCTCACATGTTTTAAATCCCTTTGGGAGTGGGCTAGATAAATTTGGTTGTGTTATATCCTGATGCATCTCACATGTTTATTTTTATGCCGTTTGGAAGTGGGCTAGAAAAAAATGTGTTGTGTTATATCCTGATGTGTCTCACATTTTTTTAAAATGCTATTTGGAAGTGGGCTAAAAAAAATGTGTTGTGTTATATCCTGATGTGTCTCACATTTTTTTTAAACGCTATTTGGGAGTGGGCTAGAAAAAAATGTGTTGTGTTATATCCTGATGTGTCTCACATTTTTTTTTTAAACGCTATTTGGAAGTGGGCTAGAAAAAAATGTGTTGTGTTATATCCTAATGCATCTCACATGTTTATTTTTATGCCGTTTGGAAGTGGGCTAGAAAAAAATGTGTTGTGTTATATCCTGATGTGTCTCACATTTTTTTTAATGCTATTTGGAAGTGGGCTAGAAAAAAATGTGTTGTGTTATATCCTGATGTGTCTCACATTTTTTTAAAATGCTATTTGGAAGTGGGCTAGAAAAAAATTGTTATATCCTGTTGTGTCTCACATTTTTTTAAACGCTATTTGGAAGTGGGCTATAAAAAAAATGTGTTGTTTTAGATCCTAATGCATCTCACATGTTTATTTTTATGCTGTTTGGAAGTGGGCTAGAAAAAAATGTGTTGTGTTATATCCTGATGTGTCTCACATTTTTTTTAAATGCTATTTGGAAGTGGGCTAGAAAAAAATGTGTTGTTATATCCTGATGCATCTCACATGTTTTTTATAATGAACCTTTGGAAGTGGGCTAGGTAAATTAGGTTGCATTCTATTCTTACTGACAAAAATATAAATCTTACATTATAATGTGTTGGTGTGTTTATTTACAAATAAAGAATACTGGTTTTTGTTCTGGTATTTTTTTTACCCTTTGTTCATTTTAGATGTTTTGCCTTGAAAACAGGTTTGTCCAAAGGTGTGGTAGACACCTACGTCTATCTTATTTAGCTTATTTGGTAAGTCTGACATCTCCTTTAGTGCACCTGAGCCCAATGAGTTGAAATAGCAATGACAGGAAACACAACAAAATGTACCTCAATCCTGATAATTTTGTGACATTGTTATAGCTTAATTCTTATCTACAGCCCGATGTGTCAAAACAATGATGACAAGAAACACAACAAAATTTTCCTCAATCCAGATTGTTACGTGCTTAGGTTCGAATAAACAGTAACATAGAAGAGTGAAAATACCAAGCTTGTAAAAACTTAATAAACAATTTATTGAGCACAAATATTTTCCAGAAAAGAAAAATAAACTTACGGTTTTAAGAATCAATTCCAAAATTAATCCAAAAATAATTCAAATATTATCCACTAGAGAAATTGCAAAAGTCCTGGTAATAAAATTTCCAAATAATTCCAAGTTCGAATCCCAGCAAAGTATCCAAGATGGAAGACGATGTCACGTGATGAAGTCAGTTCTTGGTAATAAAATTCTATGAGCACAATTCTTTTCCAGATAAATAACAAAATAAACCTCTTGATCCAAATGAATTGAAATAATTTCCAATACAAGGTAATTTAAAATAACTCAAAACGACACAACTTAATATTCTAACAGCCCAAGTTCTACTAAATAGTTTGCTCCAAAACATAATTTCTATACCTGTTTTTACGTAAACAAGGAAGGGGTCACATGATCTTCTAGAATCTTTTAGAACAAATTTATGTTCAAAAAATCATGTACACACAGTATAACCCAACTAAAAATAGAAAGATGTTTATAACAAAGTTCCATAATGTCCTTGGAATCAACCAATCATTTTAAAAGCTTGTTTACAACTTTGAAGCCAGGTCAGAAATGAGGTCAACACCTGGTGTTTATTCTTAAGAGTACATGTCATCTAACTTTCTAAAAAAAATATCTCCCAATGAATGAATCTTAAACTTAAAATGTCAAATTTGAATCTGACAAACAAACAAAACTAAAAATAAATGACTTAAATCAGATATATGTAACACGATAATGTGATGACATTGTTATAACTTAATTCTTATATACAGCCCAATGAGTCAAAACAACAATGACAGGAAACACAACAAAATGTATTTCAATCCTGATAATGTCATGACATTGTTATAGCTTAATTCTTATATACATCAGTATGAATTGAAAGAAGAATTATTTGGGCCCTCACTGCATAATATTAAACAGAATTTTTCCATCTTTGGTCCTTCCAGAATTTTTCCATCTCTGTTCCTTCCAGAATTTTTCCATCTCTGGTCCTTCAAGCCAGTAGAAAAACAAGAGTCCATCTAAGGCACTGTCACTCTTCTGGATAAAAGAATTTCCAAAAATTCAAAATAAGACCATTATTTGTTTTAACTACTGACTGTTGAAATTATTTCTAACAACATTCTTCAGCAATAACTATATATTCAAATAAGTTCTTGTGGCAATATTAGATGTCAGACTGGCAGCAATTTCATTTGGGACAAACAAGACAACATAAGAAGCTTTTGTTTTGGAAGAGATATGGTTGCCACAATGGCCATACTGTATATCAGATTGGTACAATTTCTATTAAGGACCAACAAGACATTATAAGAAATCTTTCACAATTTAAATATGACCAGCCATCTAGAAGTTGCAATCACAAGGTGTTCAAGAGGGTCATTATGGTTGGCGTATTGGAAGGCAGTGTAAAATCTCACGCTGACATGGTCATTCATTCAGGGGAAGAAGTGATAATAAGATTTTCAAGATGGCCAATGTGGCAGCCATATTTAATGTCTGAGCAATACCATTTTCATTTAAGACAAACTAGAAGATATCAGAAGAAGTGTTTTAGTGAAAAACCCATGCTGATATGACCATCCATTCATGAGGAATAACAATAACAACGGTTTTCAAGATGACCACTGCAGTGGCCATATTGGATGAGCAAAATACTATTTTCATTTTGTATTCAGGAATAGGAAGAAAAAAGAATTTTTAAGATGGCTGCAGTGACAGCTATATTGGACATCAGATCAGCATTATTTTCTTAGGCTAAACTAGACATCACAAAAAGTTTGTCATTTATAAACCTATTGATATAACCATTCATTCAGAACCAGAAGTGATATCAAGATCTTCGAGTTTCAGGATGACCACTGTGGCAGCCATATTGGAAACTAGGTTGGCACTATTGTCATTTAGGTTAAATTGGATATCATTAGAAGGCTTCTGTTAAAATTCCAATGACTTTCTGTACAAGAGGCAAAACCATGATTTTCAAGATGGCTGCTGTGGTGGCCATATTGGATATTATATTGGCACCCTTTCTATTTAAGACCATATAGACATCATAAAAAAGTCTCTCAGTAAAATTCCCATGCTGACATGATCATTCATTCAGGAGGAGTGGAGATAACAAGATTTTCAAGATGGCCACTGTGGCAGCCATGTTAGAAGTACTTACATCACCATTTTTATTCAGAAGTAAAAAAAACATTGAATGAATGTGTGTGTAAATTTTCATGTCAGTTTAGGATGATAACAAACATGTTCTAACTGACTGATGTGGGTCAGATAATAATTGCATGCCATTATACAGCTCTATTGTTTGATGACCAGCAGAGTGAATAAAAAAAGACAAACATGCGAGGACCTGATGAACTTTGACTCAGTTTCAAGGTTAAGCAGTATTAAGGTCACAGTCAATATCTGTGTAAGGGTAAAAGATGTTGTGTTTTAACTTCAATTTTTCTGTCAGCTTAAAAAGAGACTTGATGTCCATAAAATTTGGACACTATTGATGATTATTATAAAGCTTTAAAATATTAGTGACAGGAAAAAGGTGAGGGTTCTGATCTTTACATTAAGGACAGTAAAACATGGTTACCTCTTGTCTCATCATTTTGTTTCTAATTTGAAAATTATCTAAAAGAAAAACATGATAGACCCCAACCAGCTAGAATCATTTGGAAAACAAAATCAGGTCATCAGTCTGAAAGAACTGATTTTATGGTACCAATATGAGAGCCAAATTGGGGCTGGCATGCAGCAGGAGGAGGGGGGGGGGAGTAGAGAAAACAGGATTTTAAAAACAGCCAATTAAAACCAGCTTTTGGCAGAAACTCAACCTGTCTAGTTATCCTGAACAATTACAATTGACACCATCATATGGACAAATCACCTATGCTTTCCATTCATAGTCAAGCAGGATAACAGAAAATATATTTCAGTTATACTGAATTTCCTATGGGAACAGAATCACTTTTTTCATGACTATTGTGATTTCAAAGAAAAGGACAACCAAAGTGGATATCAAATATACCTAATCAGATTTCTTACAAGTCCCATTGTGTTTTGCTTCCAGATTCTCTACCATATAGCAAGTAGTACGTGTCTACCCATAAATGAAAACATTATCTATTCTATGACAAACTAGCTAAATCATGCCATAATAAAATCAGTCACAAAGTTGCACCAAAAGTTAAATAGATAACCAGTCAATTGTCCAACTCTGATATAATGATAATGACCAATTTATCATTTGATAAAGATTTGAACTGTGGTGCTAGCACATGCCCTGATGCACCCACACATCACCATTTCTTTATGACAGGGTTTTGTATGGGAATTGTCGAGGCTGCCAAACACATCTGATGCTCTGACAGCAAGGACTACTTCCAGCCACAATAATGCACAAGTTATCTGCAGTCTAATTGGGGAATAATTGCAGTATTTATGGCTTTGGTTTAACCTGCATAGATAAAAAAGAAAATAACAGCCTTAAAGGAGGAAAATCTGCATTCCTGTAGGAAAAGAACATTTTGCATGTCACCTGCTAACAAGGTACTTCCTATAAAAAAAATCTACTGTAGTAAAAAAAAAAAAACCCACTTCAGATTGCAGAAATTCATTTTTATCCTATTGCTGGGCCATAAATCATTTCTGTCCTGTTAGAGGGAAATAAGCCATTTTTTATATATTGCTGGATCATAAGTAATTTCTGTCCTATTGCTGGCCCATAAGCCATTCCTGTCTTAATGCTGGCCCATAAGCCATTCCTGTCTTAATGCTGGCCTATAAGCCATTTAATAATAATAATAATGAGGACTTTGTATAGCAACTAATCTTTCAAAGCTCTAACCACTTTACACCATCAATAATGATATGACTACACTACAGAACAACAAATGACAAAAACAATGAAATTGGAAAACATAAAAACATGCTGAAAACATATAAGATACAAAACATGATTAGGTCGCTAAGTTTGTCCTTGCAGTCGAAACATGTCTTAAGACTTAAGAGCACTTTTAAAAGGGACCACTGTGTCTTTGTGTCTAATTTCAATCGGCAATTCTTCCACGTCACCGGGCCCTGGTGTGCAAATGAACGTTGTCCATATGACTTTGTTTTCACCTTGGGAACAATGAGTATATGATTATCAGAAGAAGAGCGTAAGGATCTAGTATACACATGGGTGAGGCTGGATAGGTATGTTGGACTGGAGTCTGTCATTGAAACATTTCTGTCCTTTATTGCTGGCCCATAAGCCATTCCTGTCTTAATGCTGGACCATAAGCTATTTATGTCCTATTGCTGGGCCATAAGCCATTCTTGTCTTAATGCTGGACCATAATCCACATTTGTCTTAATGCTGGACCATAAGCCATTTTTCTCCTATTGCTGGGCCATAAACCATTTCTGTCCTATTAAAGGGCCATAAGCCAGTTTTGTCCTATTAGAGGGCTATGAGCCATTCCTGTCCTAATGTTGGACCATAATGCATTCCTGTCCTATTTCTGGACTATAAACCATTCATCTATTATTGCATGGCCATAAGCCATTCCTGTTCTAATGTTGGCCCATAAGGCATTCCTGTCCTATTGCTTGGCCTTTAGTCATTCCTGTCCTATTGCTGGACATAGCCTATTTTTGTAGAAATGATGGGCCATAAGTCATTTCTGTCCTGTTGCTGGACCATAAGTCCTATTGCTGATTCATAACTTATAAGGATGGGCCATAAGCACTTGTTTTAGCATCTACTTTTGAGAAAAGTATACAAGTACATCTAATTTACATTTAATATTTACTGACAAAAGAAAGGATTTAACTTTATGGTGATATCTACATGAATGACAGGAAATCCATTATGAATATATGCCTGATGTGACTGGTGCAATAATACAAATATATTTTAACACCAATCACAATGAAGAGTGACAAAATGATTACTTTATACCAGACAGGTTTTATCTTGAATATCTCCCACTGCTGACACCTATAAATTAGGTGGTTTATAAAATCTTTACAATTTATTAAAACATGGCATTTATCTTGAATCTAGCAGCATGGCAAAAATAGCCAAAGTACTAACAACTGTAATCTGATGAGATAATACAACTGTTTTTTTTTATGTCTGATTATACTGCCTCTGACATGTACATTATTAGGATTACTTTGATTATAAACTTTGTTTCAGTCTGGTGCCTGGTGTAATGGTGCCTTGAGGTTTGCCATTTTTGGTTTTTATTTATTTTAACTGGCACATGAAATCATTATTGCCCATAGGGTTAGAGTTATCTATTTTAACTGGCACATGAAATCATTATTGCCCATAGGAATAGGGTTATCTATTTTAACTGGCACATGAAATCATTATTGCCCATAGGGTTAGGGTTATCTATTTTAACTGGCACATGAAATCATTATTGCCCATAGGGTTAGGGTTATTTATTTTAACTGGTACATGAAATCATTATTGCCCATATGAATAGGGTTATCTATTTTAACTGGCACAATAAATCATTATTGCCCACAGGGTTAGGGTTATCTATTTTAACTGGCACATGAAATCATTATTGCCCATAGGAATAGGGTTATCTATTTTAACTGGCACATGAAATCATTATTGCCCATAGGGTTAGGGTTATCTATTTTAACTGGCACATGAAATCATTATTGCCCATAGGGTTAGGGTTATTTATTTTAACTGGCACATGAAATCATTATTGCCCATATTATTGCCCATATTATTGCCCATATTATTCTGAGGAAATGGAAGCTAATGCCTTTCTTCTAAGGACACCCACAGCCTACCAGGGCTAGCACTAACTTTTGACCCATAGATATGCTATTGTACAAGTTTTTTTGGACCATGATAGTAATATACATAAATTAACATATCATAAATCAAAAATTCCTAACAGGTGAGATATTTACTGGATGTGAAAGAGAAATTATTCATATTGAAGGTATCTAAGAAATATCAGTGATGTAAACTACATTATTTCCTGCAAGTGGTATAAATGGCCAAACCTTCTATAGTGACCATCTACATATAATAACTACTAGTATATAAAGGTCACGTTCCATAGGTCACACAAATATACAGTTATATTAATAAGGTAGAGGTGAATGTTTTTACTTGTATACCAGTTTTCTGGTATTACATACTGCAGTACTTTTCACTGTACCGGTATTTAAGTAGTTTTCAGTGTACCAGTATTTAAGTAGTTTTCAGTGTACCAGTATTTAAGTAGTTTTCAGTGTACCAGTATTTAAGTAGTTTTCAGTGTACCAGTATTTAAGTAGTTTTCAGTGTACCAGTATTTAAGTAGTTTTCAGTGTACCAGTATTTAAGTAGTTTTCAGTGTACCGGTATTTAAGTAGTTTTCAGTGTACTGGTATTTAAGTAGTTTTCAGTGTACCAGTATTTAAGTAGTTTTCAGTGTACCGGTATTTAAGTAGTTTTCAGTGGTAAGGAAATGTGCAGTAATTTAATCTTGTTACAAATTTAATGTCATTAACATGTTTTGTTTCGTGTTTCAAAATGTAATGGTGTAAAATATAATGGCATACAATTTAATGTCATAAATTTAATGGTATAAATTTTAATGGTATAAAATTTAATGGGGCAAAATTTAATGGGGTAAAATTTAGTAGATCTTTTCACACTATATTCT
Organism: Unio delphinus; assembly: GCA_029339505.1. NCBI lineage: Eukaryota > Metazoa > Mollusca > Bivalvia > Unionida > Unionidae > Unio > Unio delphinus. The sequence continues at coordinate 4,363,650 of JAQISU010000097.1, forward strand.
GCCAGGGTCAGTATGACACATAACAGTTAATATTGATGTATGGGTAGAAACAAATTGTTCTATTTAACAGATTTACTTAGATCTTTGTTATTCTATCCATTAATTTCATATTTTATGTTATTAATTACTTGATCTGTGCAATAACACTCGAGTCGATCATCTGTTGGATAACAACAACTGGTTGGGATGTTGTAACATATGATATCTCCTTCTACACGTAAACACAAAATAATTAAAAAACTTACGTATGATTTTTTTTACAACACAGTTGTATTTTTTGTACTTTAATTTTTAATATCACATATTTAACATTAATAATTATAATCATGATCCTTTAATTGCATGTTTGTCACATGACAGGTCACATGACAGCCAATATGGTTTCCAAAAGTGATGATATGAAAGTTAATTGGCTAAAATCCATATTTTGGAAAAGTTTCAAGTTTTAAAACAAAAAATGTCAGCAATTTCTAACAAATGGCATGAATTCCCTTTTAATATTACAGTTCGTAGTTGTTTTCTGTTTAAATTTTATATAATTGCTCGAGTCTGATTAATTTTTCTTATTTATTGAATCAGTGTGCTTTATGTCTACTGACCCTCTCTGATAAATATCTTGCCAACTGTTGGCATACTGCTCTACGTTTACCTGCCTATTATATCAATAATAAAGCAGATAAAGTGTATGTTTTGGTGTCAACACTTCCTATTTCTATCAAATAGCTATTATATAATAATGGATATAATATAGTATTATAGAATAATGGATATAACATGATGTTATAATAAAGTATTATAGAATAATGGATATAACATGATGTTATAATATGGTATTATAGAATAATGGATATAACATGATGTTATAATATGGTATTATAGAATAATGGATATAACATGATGTTATAATATAGTATTATAGAATAATGGATATAACATGATGTTATAATATGGTATTATAGAATAATGGATATAACATGATGTTATAATATGGTATTATAGAATAATGGATATAACATGATGTTATAATATGGTATTATAGAATAATGGATATAACATGATGTTATAATATGGTATTATAGAATAATGGATATAACATGATGTTATAATATGGTATTATAGAATAATGGATATAACATGATGTTATAATATGGTATTATAGAATAATGGATATAACATGATGTTATATAATAATGGATGTATTAAGTCCTACGAAACTTTGTGTGAAAACACACCCCTTTTTTAACCATGACCAATCAGAATCAAATGTATTTTCTCCCGCTTTTCTCTAAGAGTCGCTTACGTCAGGTCAGCATGACATGCTTGTTTTTAAAAAATAACAGAATCCCTGCGTTTTCTCAAGTCTGACACTTTTCATGAAAAATGAAACTTTAAAATGTCTCTAGCAGTCAGTCTGATTACTGAATAAACAATGTAGTAATTAGTACAATGGTCGCACTCTAAAAGAATACATCACTACACGACACAGACCCCCTTTTGACACGGCGTGTCTTCATAAATCTAACTAATGGTTGGCTGGCCTCACCTAATGTTTTATTAATAGATCGCTTGAAATTTGCCCTTTCACAGTGTTATACATGTACAGCGCCGGATTAAGCACCGTGGAGGCCCATAGGCAGTCAAACTTTTGGGGCCCCAGACCCACGGTCACAGTCTCATGGGGGCCCCTGGGGGCCCTGATGGGGCCCATAAAAGTCACGGGGCCCATAGGCAGTTACCTACTCTGCCTAATGGGTAATCCGGGACTGTACATGTATAATAATGGATATAACATGGCATTATAGAATAATCGATATAACATGGTGTTATATAATAATGGATACAATATAGTGTTATATAATAATGGGTATAACATGGTGTTATATAATAATGGATATAACATAGTATTAACATGGTGTTGTATAATAATGGGTATAACATGGTGTTGTATAATAATGGGTATAACATGGTGTTATATAATAATGGGTATAATATGATATTATATAATAATGGATACAACATGGTGTTATTGTTTTTTGTTTTTGTTTTAATGGTTTAACGCCATTTTTTTTTAGCACAATATAGGCTATACATGACGGCCAGTATTATTGGTGGAGGAAGAACCCAGAATACCCCTTGAAAGAACCACCGACCCAAGAGAAGCTACTGGCAAGCTTTCTCACATAACTACATTAGCTGAATCTTAGACTCAAACCCACGCAGATAGAGGTGAGATGGCAGTGATCCGTAACGGACAGCGCTCTAGACCACTCGGACACACGGGGCCCCATGGTGTTATATAATAATGGATATAATATGATACTATAGAATAATGGATATAACATGGTGTTATATAATAATGGATACAATATAGTGTTATATAATAATGGGTATAACATGGTGTTATATAATGATGGATATAACATGGTGTTATATAATAATGGATACAATATGATATTATAGAATAATGGATATAACATGGTGTTATATAATAATGGATACAATATGATATTATAGAATAATGGATACAATATAGTGTTATATAATAATGGATATAACATGGCATTACTTTGCTATGAATCAGAGCAAATGTTTTTAAAGCTATTGACAAACAACTTTTTTAATTGCAATGATGTCAGGCTCCTGTCTCAGAATATACTGTTGTACGTATCATGGTATTTTAATATACTATTGTAAGTATCATGGTATTTCAATATACTGTTGTACGTATCATGGTATTTCAATATACTGTTGTATGCATCATGGTATTTTAATATACTGTTGTAAGTATCATGGTATTTCAATATACTGTTGTCCATATCATGGTATTTTAATATACTGTTGTAAGTATCATGGTATTTCAATATACTGTTGTATGTATCATGGTATTTCAATATACTGTTGTACATATCATGGTATTTTAATATACTGTTGTAAGTATCATGGTATTTCAATATACTGTTGTAAGTATCATGGTATTTCAATATACTGTTGTATGTATCATGGTATTTCAATATACTGTTGTACGTATTATGGTATTTTAATATACTGTTGTATGTATCATGGTATTTCAATATACTGTTGTATGTATCATGGTATTTTAATATACTGTTGTATGTATCATGGCATTTCAATATACTTTTGTACGTATCATGGTATTTTAATATACTGTTGTATGTATCATGGTATTTTCAGAAATTTGACAGTACCAAAGTTTTCATGGCACCCATCTCCATTAATGAGCAATCATGTATATCTTGCCTGTATTAAATGGACACCTGCACAATAGAAAAACTTCTTGATGGTATCCTGAGTTGCTGGTATATACAGGCAGTCCTTAAAAAACAAATAATTAAAAATTATTTACCATATATAGGGCAAATTCTAAATACATATAATTAACTTTTCTTTCATTGTTTTCTTGGGAATAATTTGTGTTTAGATATTTGAATTCACAGCTTGTTGTATTGTACTTCCTTAATTCTGCAACATTAACTTTAAAAATTGTTACTTGACTATTAAAGTCACAAAAAATAGCTTACACATCGAATATGAGTCAATGCTATAGTAAATTTATTTACTTTCCAGGAAATTAATATTTACATTGTTACAAAAAAAAAATGGGCCATTTTTGTCAGTAGTGACCTTATGATAAGAACATGCCTGATTTTAATCTCACAATTCAGATTCAAAAAGTTTTGGCAAATATTTACAAAGGATATTATTGTCTAATAACAATCCCATCCCCAATATATACATACCATATGTATCTGATAATAAGCCCATCCTTATTTCAAACATACCATATGTATCTGATAATAAGCCCATCCTTATTTCAAACATACCATATGTATCTGATAATAAGCCCATCCTTATTCCACAAATACCATTTGCATCTAATAATAAGCATATTACACTAATTACCTGTCCAAGAAAATTTGAATGTGTATTTAAAAATTTTACAAATATTTAAAAATGTAAAAAAATCTGCACAGGATGAATATCAGAAACTGAAGAAAAGGATGTATTGTTAATTGAATGTTTTCAGTTTAACACAATTAATGAAATGACCTCGTTTTTCCGCAACATAAAACATGCATGTTAGACTTATCCCTAAAGATTTATCAAGATCTTGTATAATTTTTTCTCTTTATTAGTTTCTTCTTATTGTGATTAAATAAAATGTAAAAGAATATTTCTTTTCATTAATTTAGACATGAAAAACGTTGCAACCACATCAATTTACACCCAATCTCTGCACGACTTTATGGTGTTATAGTATGTGATGGTAAAATGTGACATCAAATTGATTGCATCATCACATTGTTTGATAATTATCAGTATTGGTGGCTGAGTGATTGGCAAAAGCAAGTGCTTGAAACATCTCAGCAACCTGGGTCCTTGCATGGTTTCATTACGATAATTATTTGCAGAACCGATTCTACTCAGGTGAAATTTAAAGATACATATAAGTTTACTCTTTGAAATTCAGCAGCTTTGAACTTTAACCTTTTCAATGATCAATCAATATGTTTCTCTGTAATCTCAGAGTAGCAGGTGTTTTAACAATATAGGATGGTTGCTAAGGAAACAAATGTAGCTGGTGCTTTAACAATATGGGATGGTTGCTAAGGAAACAAATGTAGCTGGTGCTTTAACAATATGGGATGGTTGCTAAGGAAACAAATGTAGCTGGTGCTTTAACAATATGGGACGGTTGCTAAGGAAACAAATGTAGCTGGTGCTTTAACAATATGGGATGGTTGCTAAGGAAACAAATGTTAACATAAATGTTAGAGAAAAACTTTGCATTGTGTAAATAAATAACAAAACATGATAAAGAAAACCTTGGTAGCTCAGTTGGAAGAACACTGGACTCTTAATCCAAGGGTGGAGGGTTCTATACTTGCACTGGCCAGCCAGAGTTGACTTGCTATGTATATCCCTGGGAAAAGTGCTACTTATCTCCAAAGTGCCATTAAAACCAATAAATCAAGCCAAAGATTGTAAAACAACTTTATTACCAATTCCACCTGATTGCAAAATTATTTCAAAGTTTCCATAGTAACTTATATAAATATATTATGATGAATATATTATGATTTGTGTATTCACTTTTTACTACAGTGACATTGTTGTATCAGTCTACATCTTAAAACAATAATTTTTGGTAAATTTTGACCTTTTAATTTTCTGCTTTGCAAGTCAATGACTTTATTGGACAAAGGTTAAAGTTCAAAGTCACCACCAGCTTATCAGCAGACTGGTAACTTTTTTTTGATTTGGCTGATTTCTTGCCCAGTACTTGGAATGGTAAACCAAGCTGAGCACAGTACCTTATCCAAAGACTACACCATGGAAGCCTAAATGCAGGCTGATAAGATGGTGGGAATCAGTTCCCTATCCTTCTGGTCCAGACTGAAGGCTTTAACACTGAGTCATACCATCTCATTAATATTTTTGGGGATTTTGTTATTTGTTTCAATATGGTTGCTGACCTGAGGTTTTGCTGGTTTTAGATGACTCTGTTATTTGTTTCAATATGGTTGCTGGCCTAACAGAATTATATTGTGCAGTTTATTTTGTTATGTAATAGGTAAATATGAATAGATTCATAACAAGGATATATATGTTTAAATATGGCAAAAAATACTTAAATGCTTAAAATATCACAAAAATATTAAAATCTTAAATGCTTCAAATATCACATGAATATTAAAATCTTAAATGCTTAAAATATCACAAAAATATCAAAATCTTAAATGCTTCAAATATCACATGAATATTAAAATCTTAAATGCTTCAAATATCACAAAAATGTTAAAATCTTAAATGCTTCAAATATCACAAAAATATTAAAATCTTAAATCCTTCAAATATCACAAAAATATTAAAATCTTAAATGCTTAAATATCACAAAAATATTAAAATCTTGAATGCTTCAAATATCACATGAATATTAAAATCTTAAATGCTTAAAATATCACAAAAATATCAAAATCTTAAATGCTTCAAATATCACATGAATATTAAAATCTTAAATGCTTCAAATATCACAAAAATGTTAAAATCTTAAATGCTTCAAATATCACAAAAATATTAAAATCTTAAATCCTTCAAATATCACAAAAATATTAAAATCTTAAATGCTTAAATATCACAAACATATTAAAATCTTAAATGCTTCAAATATCACAAACATATTAAAATCTTAAATCCTTCAAATATCACAAAAATATTAAAATCTTAAATCCTTCAAATATCACAAACATATTAAAATCTTAAATCCTTCAAATATCACAAAAATATTAAAATCTTAAATCCTTCAAATATCACAAAAATATTAAAATCTTAAATCCTTCAAATATCACAAACATATTAAAATCTTAAATGCTTCAAATATCACAAAAATATTAAAATCTTAAATGCTTAAATATCACAAAAATATTAAAATCTTAAATGCTTAAATATCACAAAAATATTAAAATCTTAAATGCTTAAATATCACAAAAATATTAAAATCTTAAATGCTTAAAATATCACAAAAATATTAAAATCTTAAATGCTTAAAATATCACAAAAATATTAAAATCTTAAATCCTTCAAATATCACAAAAATATTAAAATCTTAAATCCTTCAAATATCACAAAAATATTAAAATCTTAAATCCTTCAAATATCACAAAATATTAAACATTCAGGTTTCATATATTTCACATGTTTCACCCTTTTTTACATGGCAACATATAAGATACTTGAGTTCCCCCCCATTCCTGGATTTTAATCATAATTCCAATTTTCCCCCAAATTTGTGGGTTTTAAACATAATTTCTAATTTTCCCCAAAATTTCTGGATTTTAATCATAATTCCAATTTTCCCCCAAATTCCTGGGTTTTAACCATAATTCCAATTTTCCCCCAAATTTGTGGATTTTAATCATAATTCCAATTTTCCCCCAAATTCCTGGATTTTAATCATAATTCCAATTTTCTCCCAAATTTGTGGGTTTTAAACATAATTTCCAATTTTCTCCAAAATTCCTGGGTTTTGATCATAATTCCAATTTTTCCCCCAAATTCCTGGGTTTTAATCATAATTCCAATTTTCCTCCAAATTCCTGGGTTTTAATCATGATTCTAATTTTCCCCAAAATTCCTGGGTTTTAATCATAATTTATCATGTAATAACTATTTTCATAAATTTCCATTTTATAAACCTCAGAAATTTGCATTATTATTTTTTTTTATAAATACCTCACCAAAAAGTGCATGTAAAAAAGAGTATGTTGGTGAGTAAATACAAAGAGAAGTGTATGTGTTGGTAAAACATATCCCCCATAGTAAGAGTGGTATAACATATCCCCATAGTAAGAGTGGTAAAACATATCCCCCATAGTAAGAGTGGTATAACATATCCTCCATAGTAAGAGTGGTATAACATATCCCCCATAGTAAGAGTGGTAAAACATATCCCCCATAGTAAGAGTGGTATAACATATCCCCCATAGTAAGAGTGGTATAACATATCCCCCATAGTAAGAGTGGTATAACATATCCCCCATAGTAAGAGTGCTAAAACATATCCCCCATAGTAAGAGTGGTAAAACATATCCCCCATAGTAAGAGTGGTATAACATATCCCCCATAGTAAGAGTGGTATAACATATCCCCCATAGTAAGAGTGGTATAACATATCCCCCATAGTAAGAGTGCTAAAACATATCCCCCATAGTAAGAGTGGTAAAACATATCCCCCATAGTAAGAGTGGTATAACATATCCCCCATAATAAGAGAGGTAGTTAATAATATTTAGTTACGGTACATTATCTAGGGAATGTTGTCCCTCAATATTATGAACCGGTGTGAGTGAAAACATAGCACATCAACAGAGAACTGGGCAAGATTACTGGGAAGAAATAAATCAATACGAGCCCCCTTAGACAAGAAAATAACAAATTTAATCAAAGAAATTAATAGTGATAATTTCAATTCAACTTAAATGATATCAACATGATGTAATAGCAGTGTCTAATTTTAATTTATTTCAGCATCATAATGAGTGGTGAAAAGATCGCAATGTCCATGACTGATTGCATTACCTTCCTCTCGACTGTGTTCCACATTTCCTATTTCTTCTAGTCTTCCTATTCTGACTGCCTCATCCTTCTTGGATTGCCAAGATGTTACTCTGAACTTCACTTGTCATTTCTCTTTTTTTTTTGGGACCTCACTCATCTCTTTTTTTTTTCGGACCGTCAACTATCCCTCTCTCTCTGAAAGCTGTTCCTTAAAGGACAAAATTATCCCTTGATCTCAATATGTACCTCTTTCTTGATGTACATAAAAGTCCTTCACTTGTGTTGCTCAGAACACACTAGTTATCTATGCACTGCATAAACCTGACTTACTATGGTAGTACCTTCCCCTTGCTTCACTGTGACAGGTCATAAATTACCATATGAGTTCTCTATTGAAAATTTACCATAAGCTATTACATGTTCGATTACATAAAATTCACAGATACTTAACCTACCAGATTATTTAAACATTACAAAAGCAAATATAATAGGAAATTATTGTTACCTCACCATAATCAGTACTGTCCTAACAGACAAAGGAAATTATTTCTTATTTATTTCATATAATCCTATGAAATCCTGTACATATGAACATTTGAATTGCATGCAGTTGATTCTGCCAATGAACTAATAACGGTAAAATTAAAAAGATAAATTGCACAGCAACTCTAGTATCAACACATTTCCATGAAATTGAATACAAGAAATTGCAGTGTAACTCTAGCATCAATGCCTCTTGGAAGCCAAAAAACTTCTCTCTCTCAGAAAATGTCAGACTAAAGAATTTCTATCAATGTTGTCACTTTAAATTCACATTACTTCCAAGATGTACACCTTAATCTCACTCTGTCAATCATAAGCAGTGGTTTCTAAAACATTTCGTAAGACAATCATTTCTTTCATCAGTCAGAATCTCTGAATTATGTTACATAACTCTTGCCATTGAAGAATGACTATTTGACATGGATAGGAAGTTCAGCTGTCTCTCTCTCAAAACCCGTGCTAAGATATCCAATCAATTCCACTGAGTCAGAACACTGGCCCCATTTAAGTTTTAACATGGAAATGAGAGAAATGAAGAATAAAGGTCGAAGTGACCCTTCACAAGACTTGTCAGGTTACTTGCAGGTTATGAGCGTTATTCGTATAATATTGTATAAGCATCACTTGTCAAAGGGTAAGTGTTAACTCCCACTTGTCAAGGGGTATTGTACAACATATAATAATAATAACTGTAACCAACTCCCTTTTGATACTCATTATCTAAGAGATGACCGCCCTCAATATAATTGCCCAGTTCAAGTAGGAGAATGTATATGGTAAACTGAGCAGGTATATTGAACAAACAACTCCGAGCCACTGTAAAGATAAATAAACAATTTAATCAAATACATACACAATTATGAATCTTCCTTTCATTAGGATACACGCGGTTTAGAAATAAACTTTCACCAAATTACAATACGATTTGAAATAGAATTAAACAAATTAGCTGTTCTATTACTGATAATTAAAAATTATCATAGGATCGAGTGGTACAATCGAAGTCAATGCTTTGTTCTATTTTCATAACCTGCTATCCCTTGATCCTCGTTCACTGTTCAATCCAACCTTGTTCTAGAAGTCCCTTTCTCTCTAGATAATCTGCACTCGTGGATGTCTCGCTTGATTCCAGACTTGTCCACTGTCTCATGCGTACACTGCAATTTCCGTCTCTCCCAATTTCTTTTCCCAAAGTTTATGTTGCTATTCCCGTAACTTCACGATCTTTCCCAAAAAGCTATTTTCTTCCTTTGTGTGTTTTCGGTGTGTCACTCAATTGTTGGTTTTGGCAGTTTTTCCCCTGATCCACAAATTAACGGATGCACTTCTCTAAAATAACATTCGGAGCCTTATTAAATAATTCTACCTCTGGCTTCCTCTCTTGCAGAGAAATTTTCAATACTGGCTTCTAATTTAGCTAGTGTGATATAATGTTCTAAAGATCTTCGGGTGAAAACACACCCCTTATTTAACCGTGACCAATCATAATCAAATGTATTTTCTCCTGCTTTCCTCTAAAAGTCGCTTACGTCATGGTCAATATGTCATGCTTGGTTTTAAAGTAACAGAATCTCTGCATTTTCTCAATTCTGACACTTTTCATGAGAAATGAAACTTTAAAAGGTCGCCAGCAGTCAGCCCCAGCTGCTGAACAAACAATGTTTAATTAGTACAACAGTCATATCCTACTATATAGATCCATCTTTGGCATAGGGTGTCATCATAAATCTAACTAATGGCTATCCGGCCACAACTAATGGTTTATTAATAGATCGACCGAAATTTGGCACTTCACAAGCTACCCCAGTCTAATTGTGATAAAAGCTTAACCGCTCAATGCATTCAGCTTTAAGGTTGAATGCTTATTCAAAATTCAACACTTTTCAGTTGGTGAGTAACTTTATTCACTATAAGACAACTTTTAGGATACATTGGGTTTTTGCAGTGAAAAGCTGGCATGGTCAATATAAAACATGTTTTTATGCACCCAATACCTCTCAAATAGACTTTTCATCGATTTTATAATTTCTTTCTTTGGACTGTCATTGTAACTATTCAAATTGAATCAACATTTTCTCTTTGATTATTTAATAAGAGGAAAAGTTATAACCATATGTATATGTGATTTTTCTATCCAGTACATAACACTATGACATCACTAAGGTAACAAATGATATCATGTCAATGGCATCACTAAGGAAACAAGTGACATCAGGTCAATGATATCACTAAGATAACATGTGACATCATGTCAATGGCATCACTAAGGTAATAAGTGATATGTCAATGGCATCACTAAGGTAATAAGTGACATCATGTCAATAGTATCACTAAGGTAACAAGTCACATCATGTCAATAGTATCGCTAAGGTAACATGTGACATCATGTCATTAGTATCACTAAGGTAACAAGTCACATCATGTCATTAGTATCACTTGTGGATATTCAAGATTGATTATTCCAAAGCTCTGATAAACAGACTCTCATAAATTTTTTGTGGCATTGTACAAAAAATATTTTTTTAGACTTTTTTTTATTGTGGCATTCTACAATGCGTTTAGAATACATGCAATATGTTAATCCAAAATTTAAAATGAATTTAGTTTTCTAAATAAACATAAAATCTGAAAATATCACACCTCATTACTATTATTACACACCTTAGGCAAAAAAATTTTCAGATTTTAGACTAATAAGGTTTTTATTTTAAAAGTATTATATGTTTATCTTTTAATTATTCTAGTTAGAAGCAAAGACTGATTCAGTGTTCAGTGGTTTTATTTGCAAAAGACAGGACCGTAGGTATAAATACTGTTAGATGAATCATTACAGGTGTAACATTTATCTCATGAAAAATGAAGCAACTCAGGTGTAGTATCTAACTTATAAAAGTGTCAGAATGAGAAGAATTTAGAAGTGCCTTGTTAACAGGTATTTTGCAAAACTAGGAGTAAATCTCCAATAAAAGTATACATATCCTGTAAAATATATATAAAAGCTATGGCAGAGGCATGAGTAATTTGTTACAGATGTTTTATTGTGTTTCTTAGTGTGTTAAACATCAAGTTGATACGTTATTAGCTATACTGTGGTAAAGGGAGCTAATAGCTATACTGTGGTAAAGGGAGCTAATATCTATACTGTGGTAAAGGGAGCTAATATCTATACTATGGTAAAGGGAGCTAATAGCTATACTGTGGTAAAGGGAGCTAATAGCTATACTGTGGTAAAGGGAGCTAATAGCTATACTGTGGTAAATGGAGCTAATAGCTATACTTGGGTAAAGGGAGCTAATAGCTATACTGTGGTAAAGGGAGCTAAGTGTCTAGGCCTGGTCAGGTATCAGGATGTTTTTGTTGTGCGTTTCTTTGTGTGTTTAACATCAAGTTGATACATTATTAGCTTCACTATGGTAAAGGAAGCTAATAACTATACTATGGTAAAGGGAGCTAATAGCTATACTACGGTAAAGGGAGCTAATAACTATGCTATGGTAAAGGGAGCTAATAACTATACTATGGTAAATGGAGCTAATAACTATGCTATGGTAAAGGGAGCTAATAGCTATACTATGGTAAAGGGAGGTAATAACTATGCTATGGTAAAGGGAGGTAATAACTATGCTATGGTAAAGGGAGGTAATTACTATGCTATGGTAAAGGGAGGTAATAACTATGCTATGGTAAAGGGAGCTAAGTGTCTAGGCCTGGTCAGGTATCATGTCAATGGCCCAGATGTAATGAACCAAATACTGAACCAACTGGATTACTGTGGCTCCCCGATTTGTTACAGCATTAGAATTAAAGTCTGTATAGACCAAACGTGTTAGACCAAATGTGGGTGATTTCATATCAAAGGCAAACAACTTCCATCCTTCAATAAAATTCACGTCTGAAGTCTCCAACTTAAACCACGTTTTCCTAGACACAACTCCATACAGACATCTACTCGAAACCAACTGACAAACACCAATATCTCCTCCCAACCAGCTGTCACCCAAAACACTGCATTAGGAACATCCCATATAGCCAGCCACTGAGGATACACAGAGTTTGCTCCGACGATGACACATTCCTAAAAAGGTCTGAAGAGCTATCTAAACATTTAATTTACCAAGGCTATGACAAGGACCTGATTACTGAGGCAACCCAAAGGGCTAAGCAAACAAACCGCGATGACCTACTAAAATATGGAAATTAGGAAAAGGCTGATAGGACACCATTTATCCTGACCTACCATCCAGACAACCCCAAAATAGGTAAAATCATCGGGAAACACTGGCCCATCGTAGAATCATCGGATGCACTAAAGTTAATCCTCCCGAACAAACCTGTAGTAGCCTACCGGAGACCAAAAAACCTCAAGGACATCCTAGTCAGGGCGAAGCTAGCGCCAAACACTAATCAAGACCACCTTAGTCAATCTGGCCCCTGTCGTGATAAAAGGTGCAAAACCTGTCAACACATGATAGAAACCAGGACTTTTTCTAGCACAGTGACGAGAGAAAAACTAAACATACATGGTCCAAACAAAACATGCAAAACAGAGAATGTAATTTATCTCATCACATGTAAGATCTGTAGCCTGCAGTATGTCGGAGAAACTGAGAGGCTACACAAAAGGATCAACATTCATAGATCTGATTGGATAACAAAGAAGCTATACAGAAGTCCGGTCGCAGAACACTTCTTCTCCCCTAGCCACACCTTCAGTGATATAACACTTATTGCAATTGCTCACAACCACAACTGGAGTTCCGAAACCAGGAAAGAAAAGGAATCTTACTGGTTATGATGCCTTCGAACATTGAAACCAAGCGGTTTAAGCCAAGAAGACTAGAAAAAGACAGCCATGCACAAATATAATTATCTTTTCCAGCTGACACATTTTCTTTTAAATAATTCTCTAAATTTGCTTAATAGCCTCTAACTACTAATATAAAATATCCAGGATATAATTTGCGTGTACATAAATTTACATACAAAAACAGATGTGTCGCTTTGGCTCATCGATTTCTAAGTCAATACAGATATTTTACAGCATCCACAACAAGTTGAAAGAAACTAGTTGTAACATAATAAATTTCAAGGTTTAATTCCTGTAGAAACAGGCATGTAAAGTTTTGTAAACACGGTTTTTGTATTTTACTTGTTTGTCTTGTCTGTGTTCTGTATTTGCCTTTGATAAAGACTCATTAAGAGTCGAAAGCGCTTAGGCTAGAGTGATACTAGTTTTGCACTGTTGCTTGTCAGTTTTTTTGCATTTATCTTAATCAATCCCTGACACACGTGATCCCTTGCTGGATCCAGTGCATTTGAAAGGACTGTTATATGCCATATGATTTGTATTCTTTATATACTATCCCTAAACATCCCTCTCTACTGTCTGACCTAAAATAATATTGTTTTTCATCAATATTTTCACTGATATAAATTAGATTACCTAATTATAGAAATAAAGTTATAAATCTTTTTGAAACTATGCACAATGCCCTGATTGAGATTAATTTTAGAAACAGAGTGTCTGTTTTTCAAACCCAAACAATGATTAAAATCCCCATAAAAAAATGTTTATAAACAATGAAAGGGGGGATGTAGTGTTAGCATCCTTCTTAGTGCCAAGATATCTAAGCTTTAATTACAATTTAAATTTGTTACAATAAAAAATGACTATCACAAAACTTCACAGGATAAAGTTTTTCTAAATTAAATGGGAAAATTTGTATTTTATTGAAACTATTATGAACAATAAACAATGGAAGAATCTTACAAAATGGATGTCACTGCCAGTGACTAACATACTAAAAGTTTATTCGACAAAAGTAATAAAAATAACTTAAAATTACCAAATTTTGAAAACTTTAATGAATAAAAAAATACCCCCAAGGTTAGACTTTAAATAGGCATAATTTAATATTTGGTAGGCATGGTTCAGCTTTTGGAATACAAGGTTGAACTTTTGTCAAGCATATTTGAACTTTTGTCAAGCATGGTTGAACTTTTGTCATATATAGTTGAACTTTTCTCATGCATAGTTGAACTTTTGTCATGCATGGTTGAACTTTTGTCATGCATGGTTGAACTTTTGTCATGAATGGTTGAACTTTTGTCATGCATAGTTGAACTTTTGTCATGCATAGTTGAACTTTTGTCATGCATAGTTGAACTTTTGTCAGGTATGGTTGAACTTTTGGTAGTCAAGGTTAAAGTTTTGGGATAAAAAGTTAAGCTTTTGGTGGTCATGATTAAAGCAAAGACTGAATGTTAATTTTGATAGCCAAGATTTAAGTTCTGTTGGGGAATGTTGAACTTTTGGTGGCCAAGAATGGGAGATTGTTGGAGAATGTTGAACTTTTGGTGGCCAAGACTGAATGTTTGTTGGAGAATGTTGAACATTTGGTGGCCAAGACTGAATATTTGTTGGAGAAAGTTGAACTTTTGGTGGCCAAGACTGAATGTTTGTTGGAGAATGTTGAACTTTTGGTGGCCAAGACTGAATGTTTGTTGGAGAATGTTGAACTTTTGGTGGTCAAGACTGAATGTTTGTTGGAGAATGTTGAACTTTTGGTGGCCAAGACTGAATGTTTGTTGGAGAATGTTGAACATTTGGTGGCCAAGACTGAACATTGTTGGAGAATGTTGAACTTTTGGTGGCCAAGACTGAACATTTGTTGGAGAATGTTGAACTTTTGATGGCCAAGACTGAATGTTTGTTGGAGAATGTTGAACTTTTGGTGGCCAAGACTGAACATTTGTTGGAGAATGTTGAACTTTTGATGGCCAAGACTGAATGTTTGTTGGAGAATGTTGAACTTTTGGTGGCCAAGACTGAATGTTTGTTGGTGAATGTTGAACTTTTGGTGGCCAAGAATGGGAGTTTGTTGGAGAATGTTGAACTTTTGGTGGCCAAGACTGAATGTATGTTGGGCAAGGATTAATATGATGTACTCTACATGTATCCTAAAAGTCAAAAAATGTATGTGAGAAAAGCAAAATGGGTCATCAATGTGAGCACATCAAATTAGTTGAGGGTGGGGGAGAGAAGAAAACAAAACACAGGGGTCAACAATTCCATCTATAATAATAATATTGATTTTGCACATAAAGTCCGAAGAAGTTAAAACTTTATTTTATAAAAAGCTTTAAATATAAAATGCATGATCTAGCACTATAATGGCTTCTACTGAAGATGTTAGTAAGCTGGACTGGTTCCAGATCTATTTAAGACTAAGCTGTTTATATGGATATAATTCACCCTAGAACAAGTCTATCCATCTGACGTAAATGTGTTAAGAGATGAAATAAATATGGAATTGTTATGCAGTAGATTGAAATACACCACTACAATACACTACTTCTTGACTTCCAGCAGGCTCCCCCCACCCCCTTGTGCCTTTTAGAAAGTAGGCATGACAACACTGAACTTATTGTTAAAGGTGTATAAAATAAATTCATCTATATTGTTAAAGGTGTATAAAATAAATTCATCTATATTGTTAAAGGTGTATAAAATAAATTCATCTATATTGTTAAGATATATAAAATAAATTCATCTATATTGTTAAAGGTGTATAAAATAAATTCATCTATATTGTTAAAGGTGTATAAAATAAATTCATCTATATTGTTAAAGGTGTATAAAATAAATTCATCTATATTGTTAAAGGTGTATAAAATAAATTCATCTATATAAAATAAATTCATCTATATTGTTAAAGGTGTATAAAAAAAATTCATCTATATTGTTAAAGGTATATAAAATAAATTCATCTATATTGTTAAAGGTGTATAAAATAAATTCATCTATATTGTTAAAGGTGTATAAAATAAATTCATCTATATTGTTAAAGGTGTATAAAATAAATTCACCTATATTGTTAAAGGTGTATAAAATAAATTTGTCTATATTATTAAAGGTGTATAAAATAAATTCATCTATATTGTTAAAGGTGTATAAAATAAATTCATCTATATTGTTAAAGGTGTATAAAATAAATTCACCTATATTGTGAAAGGTGTATAAAATAAATTTGTCTTTATTGTTAAAGGTGTATAAAATAAATTCATCTATATTGTTAAAGGTGTATAAAATAAATTTGTCTATATTGTTAAAGGTATATAAAATAAATTTGTCTATATTGTTAAAGGTGTATAAAATAAATTCACCTATATTGTTAAAGGTGTATAAAATAAGTTTGTCTATATTGTTAAAGGTATATAAAATAAATTTGTCTATATAAAATAAATTTGTCTATATAAAATAAATTTGTCTATATAAAATAAATTTGTCTATATTGTTTGTAAGCTTAGTGTTCCGTGTCCAGCTTATTAGGCAAGCCCACTAAATCATCAAGACTATAGATTATTGATTAGGATTATAATAATAAAACTCCCAAGTCAAGTAATTAGTACACGCTAACACAAACTCTTTTTAAGTATTTCTTTTGACTATAAATTATTTAGCAACTTCATATATATATATATATATATATATATATATATATATATATATATATATATATATATATATATATATATATATATATATATATATATATATATATATATATACATATATATATATATATATATATATATCACATCACTATCATGACAGAGTTAAAAAGTTAGAAATTATCTTGCATGCTGAATGCTAAATGCAAAATTAGTGAAGGCAATACAAGTACATTTTTGCAGATTTACTGTAAGTACATACATTTAGAGGTCATATGAAATGAATATATGGAATGTATTGTTTGTACTGGTTCAAGTACTATATATTTTGAGGTCATATGGCAAGAATAAATGGGTTCATCGCTCCAACATTTTATACCAGTACAGGAGGGAGTGACCGTTCAGAGTGAAAGTCTGACAGATCAAATGTAAATAAGAAGCAAGAAAATGGACTAATCTGACCGATATTTCCCAGGCAAAACGATAACTTTAAAAATGATAAAATAGATAACACATCTCCTTTATTTACAACAGTGGAGCAATTTTTAGAGTTATGTGAAGCAACAGCTATTTTAACTTATATCTGCAGTAAATAATATACAGTATGTAGATATGAGAGTGGTTACATTGCAGTAATGTTTAATATGTTATATAAGTGTGTGTGTGTGTATGTGTGTGTGTGTGTGTGTGTGTGTGTTTTAGATAAACCTAACCATACTCCTATACTCAACATCCAATTTCACAGCAGTATCCTATGATATCCATAACAGATGCTGCTTGTAGTAACTGCTGGAATTCTTCAAATCTGTTTGAAATTTTATCAAATGTAACAGGTCCTCACAAGGAATCTCATTCCAGCTTGAAGGAATGGTTACTAGAGTCCAACAGAATACCTCCCCTGCTTTTGCTCAGGTCTTAGGTACAGAACATAAATCACATTTTAAATGGGCTACTAACCTGTGAAAATGAAAATAGGGAAAAGAAGTTTGTCATGCCCTGTACTGTATAATGTTCAGCATATATCTCCACCTTGACAATGAGCGTAATTTATTAGCTAGATCAAGAAAAGTTCTTACTGAAGATATATTTCAAATCTAAAAATATCTATATAGAATGATAATGAAATAAAAGTCAAACCTTTTATCATAAAGGCCAATCTAGGGTTTGGATAAATGGAAAGATGGTAGGACACACATGGACACCAAAGTGATCAATATTTCCAGCTACATGTACCAACAAGAAAAATCTGCTTATGACAAAAATGATATAAACTTTATACAAATTCAAGATGATAGCAATATCAGCATTTCCAGATATTCTAGAAATAAATATAAAAAAATGCAAATAATTTTAAGAAAACAATGCTTAAAAAATTGTTTCTCTTTTTGCAATATTATTAGATTAATAAGAGCTGGTAAAGTTCAAAATGTAGAAAATTGTGATTTTTCTCCCCTTACTTTTCTTGATTCATTTCTCATTCTTCAATCATAGTAAAAATACAATTATTTTTATTTTTTATTGATTTGACATTTGGCATTTTATGTAAGTATTTGGTATTTTATGTAAGTATTTGGCATTTTATGTAAGTATTTGGCATTTTATGGCAAAGTAATGTAAGTATGATATGTTTGTCTTTATTTAATGTAAATATGTTATTTAAGTATGTAGTGCAGCAAAAACAATGTTATTTAGGAAATTGCAATTAAGTCTCTTGCTAAAAGACATACAACAATAGCCAACATGGGCTTTTGCAATGTTAGGATTTGAACCTACACTTGATGACTGATCAATCTTCACTCCTGCCTCTGTTTTCTGTTGTCTCTTGAAACACAAGAGTAGAAAGGTTCTAGACCCCATTGTAGATCACTGATACTGTATTGAAGAAAAAAAAACAAGGAACCAGTTCTATATGAAGTTAAAACAAGTCAGGTCACAACATTATATGATGATTTGTGGGAGTTTGAAACATATTCACATGGTAATGGTAGGATCAGAGACATGATGACAGATGAGATAAAACAAATTATCTAGACGAGTCAGTTTTCAATATCTATGACAATAAGTAACAATAAAACAGTCATAACTGCCAATGTTACAGTTCTTGTAGAAAGAAAAATAGCACAAAGCAATCTAATAACCAGAAGTGTCTTCACCTTACTTTGATGTCCAAGGCATCAAAACTGACCTAAAAGTGCTCCCTAAAGAAAGTTTGATTGACAGTCGAGGTTAACACTATTCAACCTGCAGTCTTTGATGTATGAAAGCCACCAATGGTAATTAATCATTTACCTGAAAACTGCTGTCATTTGCTTTGTAGAGTTAACAAGGCATGCCACTGTGTTCCTTGCATAACAATAAACCAAAAATTCAGTGACACTGGACCTGCAGAAAACATCCATGACTTTAAATAAATTACAAGTGATATTTTGGGAGTAATTTAAAAAGGCAAATCAAAATACCAACATGTAAATGAAAGATGTTATATTTCTATGTAACAATTACAGGCACAATAAAACCAGTCTTGAGAAATCACCCCTTCTGCCATTTAAAAATGGCTCTTACAACAGTTGGTTTTTTTAATTAAGGTCATTAGTCATGATAAATCAAAGTAATTATTTATGATTTTAAATAATTGATTATAAATGATTCATTTAAGTAGTTCATTGGCAGCCATGTACTCATGCTGACCAGTACCAGTATACTCATGCTGACCAGTACCAGTGTACTCATGCTGACCAGTACCAAACAACTGCAGTTTGTAAGATAAACTATCTTGAAGGGTTTACACTATTCATGATCCTGTTTTAATACCAGGAATACTGCGAATGAGAAAAATTTCCAAATAGTCCTCCCTCGCCATGACACCATCTATGATGTTATGACACTCCCTCATAATGCAACTGACTTATAACAAAGTATGATTATATATATATATATATATATATATATATATATATATATATATATATATATATATATATATATATATATATATATATATATATTGTTACGGCTATTGGATTTAATTTTATTTATTTTTAATTATTAAATCTAAAATTGTCATTTAGGGTTATTATCCATTAATTGGGAGATTTTTTCTAGAAAATTCATTTGACCTGGACTTTACTGATAAACAGGCTGACCTTGGCTTACAGTGGTCTAGTTCCTGACCTTGCTTTGAACATTGTCAACAGGTCTTCAATTTCATTGGTTAATTTTAGGGACAACATTTTTATTTTTAGTTCTTAGGGGTAGGAAAAATCTAGAGTATGTTATTTTTAGTAAAGGTAGTCTCTTTCTGTGACCTTCCATGAACTTCTATCAATTTCTAGAAAAGAGCGTGATCACTTGTTTACTTCAGAAAAACAATATATATAGCTGTATTTTAGAAGCTGACATTAGTAGATGTTTGGGATTTAAGATAAGTTGTGTATTATCTGTTTGAGTTAAATTATTCTGGACTTGTGTCAATTCGTTGGAAAAGAAGAATTATCTGGAAAAAGGACATATGTTTATGATATTCAATTGGATGATTAAAAACAAGAACTGTACCACGTGACATTGTCAGCCATTTTGGATTACATCGTCAAGATTCGAACCTGGAACTATTAGAACATTTATTTATTAGGACTTGCAATTCCATTAGTGGATTATTTTGTGAATTCTAAATTTGTTGGATTTGATTCTCTAAAACTGTAAGTTTATTTATTTTATGAAAATAATTGTACTAAATAAATCATTGTTAAAGTTATACAAGCTTGTTAGTTTTCACTCTTTCTGTGTTGCTGCTTATTCGAGCCTAAGCACGTAACATAGAATTGGTGGCTATCGTCTCGGGATTGAGATTGGGATTGAGATTTGAGATAAATTTGAATTTAAATTTGAATTTCCCCTAGTTTTTGAGAATTTTAAATCTTTAGTGAGGCTAACACGCTTGTATCAAAATGACATCTAAGGTAGAAATATTTCTTTCTAATCCTACCCAGGAGCAATTAGATCTTTTCAAAAAAGACGAGTTGGTTCAGCTTGCCAGAAAGTACGATCTTTCTGAAGTCAAGGCTTCTTTAACGAAACAAGATATCAAAAAGATTTTGGTCCAGTATTTGGTAGAACAGGATGTTTTGGAGCAAAGTGCTTTGATTCCAGTCAGTAAGTCTACACTAGACTCTGACATTAAACTGAAGGAATTAGAATTAAAATTCAAGATGGAATTAGAGTTGAAGAAGCTGGAATTTCAGAGAGAGAGTGAATTAGAGTTAAAGAAGCTGGAGTTTCAGGAAAGGGAGAAAGAGAAACAAATTGAATTACAAAAAGAGCAGATGCGGATTGATAGAGAGAGAGAGGAGAAAGAGAAGCAAATTGAATTACAAAAAGAGCAGATGCTGATTGATAGAGAAAAAGAGGAGAGAGAGACAAGAAAGGGAGAAAGAAAGACAATTACAATCTGAATTAGAGTTTAAGAAACTGGAATTTCAAGAAAGGGATAAAGAAAGACAATTACAATTTGAAAAAGAGGAGAGAGAGAGACAGGAAAGGGAGAAGGAAAAACAATTACAATATGAAATTAGAATGAAAGAGATAGAGCTGGCAGGTGAGAATCACCGTCATACTTCAAATCAAAATTTTGATTTAGCAAGGAATATTAGATTAGTGCCCCTTTTTAAAGAAAAAGAAGTAGATAAATATTTCATTCTTTTTGAAAAAGTTGCAGAAAATTTAAAGTGGCCAAGAGAGAATTGGACTCAGTTACTACAATGTGTACTTACTGGTAAGGCTAGTGAGATTTACACTTCACTGTCTGTTCAGCAAAGTGGTGATTATGACGTAGTTAAAGAATGCATTTTAAGAGGTTATTAGTTAGTTCCTGAAGCTTATAGGCAAAAATTTAGAAATTACAGAAAAGAAGCTGCACAAACTCATGTCGAATTTGCTAGACAAAAAGAGCAGTTGTTTGATAGATGGTGTTTAGCCAAAAAAGTTGAGCAAGATTATCAAATCTCAAGCAAATTATATTAATTGAAGAGTTCAAAACTGTGTCCATAATGATGTTAAAACTTATCTTGATGAGCATCAGATTGAAACCTTGGAAAATGCTGCTCGAGCTGCTGACGAATATTCTTTGACACATAAAGTTCCTTTTGTTAACAAGACTTCTACTCAACAATTTAATGGCAGAAAAGTATTTCCGCCTAATTCAAGCCCTTCTAAAACTCAAACTAACACAACTTTCAAAGATCAGACTTCAGAGAAGTTTGATTCTAGATCCTTGTCTCTTCCGACTTGTAACTTTTGCAAGAAAAAAGGACACCTTATTTCTGATTGCTACAAATTGAAAAATAGGTAACAGAATCAAGATAGACCAGATCCAAATGCTCTTATTTACAAGAGGTCAAGGTCACAGTCATATATTGAAAGCAATACATTTGTTGGGTCTAATAAATCCCAGTCTGATTGTGATATGGAGAATTATGAACCATTCATATCGAAGGGTTCTGTATCACTCTTGGGTGATTCGGCCAATCCCACCCCTATTAAAATTTTAAGGGACACAGGAGCCTCTCAGAGTCTTTTATTATCAGGTACTTTGCCTTTATCTGAGAAGTCTTCTTCTAATGAAAGTGTTCTTATTCAGGGGTTAGAGTGCTGCTTTGTTAATGTTCCTCTCCATTGTGTAAATTTGTCATCAGACTTAGTGTCAGGACCTGTGACAATCGGAACAGTCTCGGTTTTACCTGTTGAGGGAATAGATTTATTGCTAGGCAACGACTTAGCTGGAGACAAGGTTGTGGTTAATCCACTTGTAACTGACAAGCCTAATTTGGATCAGAAAGTTGATCCAATTGAAGAAGAAATCCCTGATATATTTCAAGCTTGTACAGTTACTAGAGCTATGGCAAAGAAAGCTCTTGAGAATGAAGTTGAAAAGGGCAGTATTCCCTTCGTTGACATATGCATGGGTCAGGCTTATGTTGTTGAGGGCAGTAATCCCTTATCTGATACCTGCGTGGGTCAGGCTTATGTTGAAAAAGCCAGTATACCTTCAACTGACGCTTGTAAAGGTCAGGTTTTTGATGAGGTCACTTTTACTCTTGGTTTAGATTAATCAGAAAGTATTGATCATAGTGATCCCCTTTTGACAACTCATTCTCTTTATTTTAATCAGGGTGATGATTTTGAGAGTGATGTTACAGAAGGCGGCATTCTTTCAACTGGCACTTGTAAAGGTCAGGTTTTTGATGAGATCACGTTTACTCTTGGTTTAGATCAATCAGAAGGTATTGATCATAGTGATCATCTTTTAATAACTCATTCTCTTAATCAGGGTGATAAACGACAGTCACTTGTCGTTGAACAGGAAAAAGATCCTGAGATCTCCTGTTTGTTTCAAAGGGTCATAAATGAGACTGAAGTTACTGAAGTTCCTGTCTGTTATTTCATTAAAAATGGAATTCTTATGAGAAAATGGAGACCAGAAAATGGAGACCTCCCGAGGTACCTGCTGGTGATGAGTGGTCAGTGAACTATCAAATAGTAGTTCCAAAACCTTACAGACAGGAAATACTTAATCTGGCCCATGAAACTCCTTTGGCTGGTCATTTAGGGATTAATAAAATGTATCACAAGATCTTGACTCACTTCTATTGGCCAGAAATCAAAAGTGATGTTGTCAAATACTGTAGATCTTGTTATGCTTGTCAAATGGTAGGAAAACCCAATCAGAAGATACGTAAGGCTCAGCTGCACCCTATTCCTACGTTTGATGAAACATTCAGTGGAATTATGGTAGATTGTGTAGATCCCTTACCTAAGACCAAGTCAAGTAATCAATTAAAGTTAAAAATGAAACTATGGTTTGAAAGAACTACAAGGGAGAGAACTTTTGAGTCTGATAATGGAGTTGTGTTACTCTTGTTCATTCTTCTTACTTTACTTCAAATTAGATATTACGGCCCTTACAAAGTTAAGAAGAAAATGAATTAGTTAAATTATAGTATTAGTGCTCCTGGGATCTAAATTAATTATAGGAGTACGAGTGTATTGAAAGAAATAGCCATGTTAAATATGTAATTAATTTAATTGTACCAGTCCTATTTAGTGAAGGAATATCATCAGGATTCGACTGATATTGGAGTTACGAATTGTTGGAATTCAGAAATTATAAAAAAATCTAGACCGGAAACTTTCACAGTTGCAAGTGCAAGAAAGAAATGAACTGAAAGTTATTATTATATGAGTACTTATGTCCAGATATTCTTACAAGGACAAACAAAATTTTATGACTTTGAGATTGAGAATTCCGTGCTGGACGAGTCCACTCAAACAGGAATACTTGGAAAAGGAAATTCAATATTTGCTGGAGAATGATTTTATCAAGCCCAGTAAAAGTGATTGGAGTTCACTATGCATACTTATTCCTAAACCAGACAAAAACTCTCTGTATGTGTACTGATTATAGGAAGGTGAACAGAGTGACAAAAACAGATTCATTCCCATTAACAAGAAGTGACTATTCTATTGATAAAATTGGGAATGCCAAGTACATCACCAAATTATGACCTTCTGAAAGGATTTTGGCAGATTCCACTACGGAAAAAGCAAAGGGAAACTCAACATTGCGACTCCAAAAAGGACTCTAGCAATATAAATAAAGTCCAATTCAACATCTCGTAAAAATGTTCATCACTGGTCTAGAGATTTGTGACGTCATCATCTACAACGACACCTGGAGAGTACATCTAGCAGCAATTCGATAATTCTTTAACAGACTCACTAATGTATGTTTGACAATTAATTTGTCTAAAAGTGAGTTCTGCTGTGCTTGTGTGCTTTTCCTAGGACATTTTGTGGGACATGGACAAGTTAAAAGGTTAAGGCTATTTCTTGATAATATAATTGTAGACACTCTTTCCCGTGTAGAATTCATTATATTGTATAATTTTTAATTTCAGATGTAAATTGGTTTGTGATAAAAAGAAAGTTTTATCATATAAACCTTTCTTTTTATTTTATGGGGGAAGGTGTTACGGCTATTGGATTTAATTTTATTTATTTTTAATTATTAATTCTAAAATTGTCATTTAGGGTTATTATCCATTAATTGGGAGATTTTTTCTAGAAAATTCATTTGACCTGGACTTTACTGATAAACAGGCTGACCTTGGCTTACAGTGGTCTAGTTCCTGACCTTGCTTTGAACATTGTCAACAGGTCTTCAATTTCATTGGTTAATTTTAGGGACAACATTTTTATTTTTAGTTCTTAGGGGTAGGAAAAATCTAGAGTATGTTATTTTTAGTAAAGGTAGTCTCTTTCTGTGACCTTCCATGAACTTCTATCAATTTCTAGAAAAGAGCGTGATCACTTGTTTACTTCAGAAAAACAATATATATAGCTGTATTTTAGAAGCTGACATTAGTAGATGTTTGGGATTTAAGATAAGTTGTGTATTATCTGTTTGAGTTAAATTATTCTGGACTTGTGTCAATTCGTTGGAAAAGAAGAATTATCTGGAAAAAGGACATATGTTTATGATATTCAATTGGATGATTAAAAACAAGAACTGTACCACGTGACATTGTCAGCCATTTTGGATTACATCGTCAAGATTCGAACCTGGAACTATTAGAACATTTATTTATTAGGACTTGCAATTCCATTAGTGGATTATTTTGTGAATTCTAAATTTGTTGGATTTGATTCTCTAAAACTGTAAGTTTATTTATTTTATGAAAATAATTGTACTAAATAAATCATTGTTAAAGTTATACAAGCTTGTTAGTTTTCACTCTTTCTGTGTTGCTGCTTATTCGAGCCTAAGCACGTAACAATATATATATATATATATAAAAACTTCCCTCAATATAACACTGCCATTGGGAGTCAAGGAGTATTCCACCTTACAGAGAATTTACCTGGTAGTATGATAGCTATTATACTTCTCTCATAACAATGACATTGGGAGTCATTCCACCTTAAAGTCAGACTGCTTTAGAATAAAGTATATGATACATATAATGATACATATAATGACACATAATGACACATATAATGATACATATAATATTCCCTCATTATGACACTGTCATTGGGAGCCATGGAGTATTTCACCATAAAGCCCTTATAGTCCTCCCTCACCATGACACCTTATCATGAGGTAAATAATACATATAATACAACCGCATAACAGCACTGTCCATCAGAGCCAGATGTCCCTTTAAAATGAGAATACCTTATATTGAGGTATATGCTACATATACTCCCTCATTATAATGTTATATATGCAATCCTCCTATAGTGAAGCAGTGTCCGAGTGGTCAACAGCACATGCCTTTGCAGATCACGACATGGGTTCTCTAGGCCTGGTCATCAGAAGCATGTGAGATAGCCTGTCAATAGCTTCCCATGGGTCAATGGTTCTGCCTGGGATTTTTCTGAGATTTACCTCATTAAATACCACCACCATGTATAGTCTATCACATGCTTGAAAAATGGCTTTAAATCCAAAAGATACATTTATATGGTGGACATCAGCAAAACAAAATTCTCTTTACAATGCAATATTTTTCTGGTTTCAAATTTGTCCGTCTTTCATAACATTAGTTTGTTCAAGCACTTATAACACAGTTCCTTTTATAATGTGGGCAGGACCATTGATCCCATTTTATTCTTTAAGAATGTAATTATATTGTACTTTTCTATAAGGTGACAGGTTCCATGACTCCAAAGGACAGCGTTATTATGACAGACCAAGAGTGGTACTAGATGGGGTGGGTGTGTGTAAGTGTTTTGAAAACATAACTTGAGAAAAAGGAATTAATTGGAACATATAGGCATGGTTTTGAAAGCAAGACTAGAGAAAAACATTCAGTTTGAACATGCATGCAATGTTTTCATGCAAAAGTTTCTTGTACAATTTGTGACTTAGTGGTGTGAAGGGCAGACAATAAACCATGTTTTTCACATACTGATTGGCTGTTTTATTGGTTTTTAAGGTCACTTTTAACACATTATAGCTAAACTGCCAGGAAAATGGAACTAAATGCCTTTCCCAAAAGTTCATAGAGGCAGCTGATTCTGTCTGGCCTTGGCAGGTATCAAACCTGCAAATCTTAAATTACAAATCCAATGCTTTTCCAACTGACCTATCACAGATCCCTCTGTTTTACACAATGAAGATGGAATTTGTGTCTATTCCCATTCAAGAGACACAGGGGTACCTGTCTATAGTAATATACTGTTAACCTGATTCAATTAAGAATTATTATGGACAAAAAGCATCACAGATAAAGTAGGGCATTATAATGAACATCTCAGGTATCTTTTCCATAGTGTAAATTCTTGTCGTAGTAGTGACATGAGAAGGATATTAAAATGAAATACATCATGCCGTGCATTTTAATGCTAAATGACAATGCACAAAAGAAGAATGCTTCCTGATATATTCACTAAAAGGAGACCTCATTTTTCATTTTAAACAAGATAAAAGGTAATTTCTACAAGCCGATTTAATTTTAAAGTGTTATGGCAATAATTTAATTACATCTCATAAGCTAATTAAAAACTTTTAAATTTATTTTAAAAATTGGCACCGCTTTTAATTTCTATATGAGAAAAGCCATTTGAATGAATGCAAGAAGAACATTTGTAAAAGACATTTTATCTGTGTAATATCTCAAAAACATTGTTCAGATGATATAGCAAGAGGCCCAAGTTGACTAAATAGGACTCACTGACACATTAACTTCTCAATGCAAATTCAAACCTGTATTGAAACTGTGGATTACTTAGTTGCTACAGTGTTTGTTTATAAAGGCATTGTTAAATCTCCTTTGTTAGACCATATTTATTACAGGGATTAAAATATTGTTACTAATCTCCTTTGTTAGACCATATTTATTACAGGGATTAAAATATTGTTACTAATCTCCTTTGTTAGACCATATTTATTACAGGGGATTAAAATATTGTTACTAATCTCCTTTGTTAAACCATACCTACAGGGGATTAAAATATTGTTACTAATCTCCTTTGTTAGACCATATTTACAGGGGATTGTATCATTGTTACTAATGTCCTTTGTTAGACCATGCATATTGGGGATTTAAATGCTGGCATTGCAAATCTTCTTTGTTAGACATACTTAAAGGAAAATACAATTTTGGCATTCCTAATCAATATTGTAAGACCTTGCTTTCAGGAGAATACAATTTGGCATTACAAATCTCCTTTGTTAGACCATGCATACAGGGGATTACAATTTTGGCATTACTAATCTCCTTTGTTAGACCATGCAGCCAGGGGATTACAAGTTTGGCATTACTAATCTCATTTGTTAGACCATGCATACAGGGGATTAAAATTCTACAGATTATTTTTCTCTGTGTTTAAAGCCTATTATTTTTATTTTCTTGCAATTTCTTGTCGACTGAAATTAAAAAGAAAAACAAAGTAAAAATAATGTTGGTTTTCATTCAATAATGCATAAATAAAATGTAACTGCTCAATGACTCAGGGGATATTCACAAGACTCTCAGTGAATTAGGGGATATTCACAAGACTCTCAATGACTTAAGGGATATACACAAGACTCTATATATGCTTTGCTCTGAGCTGGTGGAAAGAACATATCCTTACGCCATATCAAAGAACTGGCCTTAAGGTTAGGTACTGACAAAGGATTTCTTCAAGGGGCCCTGAGTGGCTGATTGGTCTAAAGCTACCACCATTTTGGATCACAGTCATCTCACCTGCATGCATGGGTTCTAGTCTCGGGTTCAGCCAAAGTGGTTATGTGAGAAAGTTTGCCAGTAGCTTCTTGTAGATCGGTGGTTTATTCCAGGGGAATTTCCAGGTTTTTCCTCTGCCATTTATACTGGCCACCATGTATAGCCAATCTTATGCTGAAGGGTGGCATTAAACCTTACAACAACAACATTTCTTCAAGTTTCTGAATGAATTTTCTAATAACACAAAATATCCTGGAAAGATCTTTTAGGCATA
This sequence comes from Unio delphinus, assembly GCA_029339505.1. Classification (NCBI taxonomy): domain Eukaryota; kingdom Metazoa; phylum Mollusca; class Bivalvia; order Unionida; family Unionidae; genus Unio; species Unio delphinus. The sequence continues at coordinate 4,392,723 of JAQISU010000097.1, forward strand.
TAATTATCATTTTATTCCAAATCTGCCACCAGGATATTTGTTGAAATTCTACACTTCTTTTTATTAAATATCAACAGATTTCATTCATTTTGTATTACTTGTCCTTCCAAACATTTGCACTTGAAACTATGTATGATGCTGAATATTAATGAAGTTGGCAGACAACAAATTGGTGTTATGATTATTATATGACCCAATTGGAATTTATTGTGTCAGTTGTAAATATCAGATCAATCAATATTGAACTGTTTGATATAATCCTAGTAGAATTGTATCATCATGAGACACAAGACACAGAAAGGGTTTCACTGAAGTCTCCATGAATAGTTTTATTTTCAAAATATTGCTTGACTTGTTCAAGTCCAAGTCCAATCAGCAAATCTCTGACACACATAATAAATCACCAATTACAACTTTCAAACCATCATACACTAATTCAGTCTAATTGACCTTAAGGTTAGGTGCTGATAAATTATGTTTTACTCCTAAAATGGATACATACTGTCACACATCTCCTTTTGGTAATTATATCAATCAAAACAAATAGTTAAACATCTGGTATTAAATTTTGCTCCCTGTCATAGATTGTCCAGCCTTATTGAACTTACCCAATAAAACAAATGTTGTTTATTTATGATAGAGACTTTGTGTATTGAATATAGATAGAGACTTTGAGTATTGAATATAGATAGAGACTTTTGTGTATTGGATATAGATAGAGACTTTGTGTATTGAATATAGATAGAAACTTTGAGTATTGAATATAGATAGAGACTTTGAGTATTGAATATAGATAGAGACTTTGTGTATTGGATATAGATAGAGACTTTGTATATTGGATATAGATAGAGATTTTGTGTATTGAATATAGATAGAGACTGTGTATTGGATATAGATAGAGACTTTGTGTATTGAATATAAATAGAGACTTTGTGTATTGAATATAGATAGAGACTGTGTATTGGATATAGATAGAGACTTTGTGTATTGGATATACTGTAGATAGAGACTTTGTGTATTGAATATAGATAGAGACTTTGTGTATTGAATATAGATAAGAGACTTTGAGTATTGAATATAGATAGAGACATTGAGTATTGAATATAGATAGAGACTTTGTGTATTGAATATAGATAGAGACTGTGTGTATTGAATATAGATAGAGACTGTGTGTATTGAATATAGATAGAGACTTTGTGTATTGAATATTCCAGCAGATCAAGGTCTATGATATTTGTTCTACTGATAACTCTAAACTGCATATATCCAGATTTGTTAGTGTATTATGCAATTTTTGATTCAAGCCCTGCAGTCTGTGGAGATTAATGTGTCAAAGGGATTGATTGGTTTAGTATTATTTGCAAGGTTTAAGCAGACCAGAGGTGCTGATCCCTGTTAAGGATAAGTATGTACAAATTGCATAACATGTTATTTTCAATTCAATATAACATTAGCATAAATTTACATTTATGTACTGCTATTATTAATTTGAACTAAAATTACCAACCTCTGACACAATGCCACAATGAAAACAATTCATTTCCACTGATACCCAAGATAAACGTGTTTAGATTGGTACAAAACGATAATTTGTTTTCCCTTACAGAGGTTCCAATTAGCAATATAATTATCAATCCAATTAGCAATCTAATTAAAAATCTAATTAGAAATCCAATTGGTGGTTGCTGGCAATCAACTTGAGCTGAGATTTCATACACAATAGATACATTTTTTAGTTCATTTATATATATTTTTTAAGGAAGACATCACAAATTATGGAAACACAAAGAAAAGACAAGGATGGTTTAATTGTGTTTAGTGCACCCTCCCTGAAACAACAACCTCTTAAGACCCGAGTTTGATTTTTCTTTCCATAGTGGTTCACAGTCACCCCAAAACCCTTACCCAGCCAACATTATCTTTCCTTCAGCACCTCTCTTGTGGCCTAGTGGTGAGAGCATCCACATTGTATGTGACAGGTTGCGAGTTCAAACCCCAATCAAGTCATACCAAAGACTTATAAAAATAGTACTAACAGTTGCCTCGCTAAGTGCTAAACATTAAGAGGTTAGTGTTAGGACTGGTCGGCCTGGTGTCAGGATAAAAATGACTGGGTGGGACATGATGCCAGATGTCTGCGATATAATGCCCCCATGCTAGACAAACTGCACGCACACACGCATGCATGCATGCATGCACGTGCGCGCACACACACACACACACACACACACACACACACACACACACACACACACACACACACACACACACACACACACACACACACACACACACACACACACACACACACACACACACACACACACACACACACACACACACACACACACACACACACACACACACACACACCTAGAGTAGCTGTACTGTGCAATACCCTGGAGGAGTTCAAATGTTTTACATAAAATGTTAATTACTAATATTATGAATAATAAATCACATCTAATATTATATTTCATATTTGATGCCAGCAGATAATGTTTAAAGTAAAGAGTTCAGGTAGAGAGTGCAAGGATCATTGTCTATTATGTTAATTTCCTTAAAAGTTGTATGCAGACCAGCTTGAATTTGCTGTAACAATTGGTTTGGCTTTCCACACAGGTAAATACAGTCCCCTTCAATTTTAATATATATTTAATTGTTATTGGTAACAAAGTAAAAAATGATGTCAATCAACAAAAGTATTCCAAATGTCCTTTGTTTTTAAAGCAAAGAGTTGAATTCAGTACAAACGCCATACCGTAAACCCTTGTCAGAAATTTGTGTGCCTTGGTGTCAGATTAAAACATGGATACTATTTATTTCTAGAAACCCATTTATTCTCCCACTGAGAAAAAAACTGCCCAAAATCTCCTATTGAGCATTCTGTTTCAAATATCTAATAAAGATTGTGGTGATGGTGGTTGTGGTTGCTAAGTAACAGGCAGATGAAAGTTGATGGAAATTATTCCAAAACTCACCAAGTTTGTTGAGTACTAGTTAATACCAATTTCATCCAGGAGAGAATAGTTAGGCCCACAATGTCTTCCCATTGAATCTTGCAAACTTATAAACCAGAAACTCTCAGCAGCTTATCTATCCACTTAAGGCATAGCATGGAATTCTTTGAAACTATATCCTGGCACCAGCATGCAACAATCAAAATTTATGGATATAACTACCTACAATACCATTTTCAAGAGATAAAAAGTGATTTCGAGTTCATTGGTTTGTAATCTCTCTCCTGGATGTCTGTGCCATATTTATTTAGCTACGTACAATGCACGCTCTGTAAACAATGCAGACCTAGAACTGCCAACTCATAAAGTGCACACGAATCAGGGTCTGTGCAATGAAATCAAAAATAGAACAGATGGTAATCAAGTACTGCATAATGTGATGACAGACCTTTCTAAATATTAATTTTCTTTATGAATGTGTTTCTACTATTGGATGGGGTCATTCTTGCCAAAAACTGTCTACATTTATTCATAGGTTTCAAGGTTGAGTTATACTCTTAATAAAGTAAACATCACATGATACGATTTTAAGGACACGAGTTCTGAAAGGCCAGACTGACATAACTGCTGATTAGCTAGTGTAAACCACCAGACCTTGTTCACAGTTGAGATTATCAGATGTAATACTTTAAGAAAAAGCGTCTTCATTATGTATATAAGAGATGCTTACTTTACAATTAGACATTATCAGTAGTGTAGCGTTCTGCAAAGGTTGGGGTGGGGTACTTCCAAAATATTAATTAAAATATTATAGAAGTTCCACCTGGCTCGTGAATTTAAATTTAGATTAAAGACCAAATAGGTATACGGCTCTGAGCCCCCAGTTATATATATATATATATATATATATAACACGAAGATGAAATTCAACAATAACAATTTAATGAAACCTATAAAGTTAAATGTCACATAATCACTTGTCCTCTAAGTGATAGCCTATTTCATCTTATGATTTTCAGTGTGAGTTCGATTTTCCACCTGGCCTTTGGTTGTACTCATCTATTATCCTATCCTTCCGCTCTTCCTGAATTTCACCTCTCCCGATTTCTCTCCTCCCTTCACTTTCCTTCCTTTCTTTATCACAACAATTGGGGACACTTTTCCTGGTCTGTCCCCCGAAACTTCCTCTTCAGATTTACCTCTTCCTTCTCTTCCTTCCGTCTATAACGGAGACACTGGGACCACTCATTAGTCTGTCCCCCGAAGCTTCCTGTGAAAATCACAAGGCGTTAACATATGGATTATCAAATCTCACCTCACACTAAATCATCCATTAACCATCAGATAAGGCTATTACGTTTTAGGACACGCATACATACACATCGAAATTCCCACACACTCTTACAGGGAACCAATGGGGTAATAGCACGATATCATATATCCATACATCATATCACATAAGTATATCTAATATATATATATATATATATATATATATATATATATATATATATATATATATATATATAATCTCGTACTTATAATACTACGACAACCAGATGTATGTCTGTACACTACACTCCCACAAGTGTACACAAATATTCAAATATTCATATTATTAATTTCTCACAGTGAAATCATTTCAAAGATAACAATCAATTTCTATAATTACATGGATAATGTGCTATTGTACTATAAAATAACCACATAGCAAATTATAATAATGTTAATTCTTACGACGGCTAGCAAGCAATACGATTCTTTACAAATAGGAACTCATTCTTCAAATATACAAACATATCAACATCACAAATAATT
>JAQISU010000097.1:4402500-4412500 GCA_029339505.1 Unio delphinus
TTAAATCACAATAGCAATGGGTAAGTTATTGATGCTATGTAATCACAAATAAATGTGCTGTTTTATTATATTAGGGAAAGGACATATGATGGTACAAAATCTGTATTGTTTTCATGTTCCCTCAAAAGATACTAAAGGATCTCTGGGGCCACAATTCCTATTGACTTCCTTCCAATGGGCCTCTGGGGCCACAAATGCCTTTAGCTTCCTACCAAAGGGTCCCCTTGAACATCAATACATTTGACTTCCCACCATTTGGTCTCTGAATCCAATAAATACCCAACTTGTTAAAATTGTAATATGTCTCAAGTTATTTAAATCCAAAAGAATAACATAAATCTTAATCAACTGAAAGAACAGAAAGCTATGTGTGGTCTGACGGGGGGGGGGGGGGGGGGCTTAATGTTGAGAGACTAGGTTTGAATTAATATTTGAAAAAACTTACAGCCAATCTTAAATCTTATTGGGAAGTCACTTACTAAGTTGAAATCTGTAACTCAAGCAGAATTCTTTTTGCAAGGATAAAGATTTTAAAACCTTAAGTTTTAATTCCAATATCAACAGAGTTAGGGGACATTATAATTTGTTCAATTTTTTTCACAGACTACTACGTGATGGCATGTCTTTGTAACCATGATTCCACAGGATACACCCACCCACTCCCCAGACCCAAGAATTACTGTGATAATAGTGAGCATGCATAGTATATTTCAAGTTTCAAAAATTTATGAACTTTACCAAAAATAAAAATGAAAAGAAAACTCGACCTTGAAGAAAACATTGTATGTAAATTAAACCTTTAACCATGTCTTGGGTTTGCAGAGAAATATGAGACCTTACTGTCATCTGTTGTACTATGAACAAATAAAAGTTTGGCATTTGCAATAAAAATTATAAATGTACTATCAAGAAACAAATATATACTGGGTACCAACTTTCTGGAAAATAAGTGAGTAGAATAAGAAAGTAACTAATTAAAAAATATTTGTACTTTTGTTGCAACTGTCTGAATATAAGTATTACCGGTATGCAGAAGGTCTGGGTTCAAACCCCAGCAGAGTCATACCAAAGACTTATAAAAACAGTACTAGCAGCTGCCTTGCTAGGCGCTCAGCATTAAGAGGTTAGTGTTAGGACTGGGTCGGACATCATGCGACATGTGTGTGGCATGCATGTCCTATTGGTAGACATCATTATAAATTGCAGACATCACGGCAATATGACTGAAATCTTTTTAAAAACTATATTAAAGTCCCTAACGCTCTATTGAGTAGGGATGGGTTGTGCCATTATTGAGTAGGGATGGGTTTTGCCATTATGATTTATTGTTAATGTGATACATTGGGAAAAATGAAAACATTTGGTTTTTGATTATTCTAAATGGTTATTTTGTAAGCAGTAATAGATTTGTTATCTCACATATAGATTTAGCACAAATTGCAAATTCCCAAAAAGAGATTATAAACTCACAAATGTAATAGAAAAAAACAATTATAATTAAAAAAAAACCTCATAAATATTATTAAAAAAACTCAAATATAATTTTAAAAAAACTCATAAATATAATTAAAAAACTCATAAATATAATTAAAAAAAACCTCATAAATATAATTAAAAAACTCATAAATATAATTAAAAAAACCTCATAAATATAATATAAAAAACTCATAAATATAATTAAAAAACCTCATAAATATAATTAAAAAAACCTCATAAATATAATATAAAAAACCTCATAAATATAATTAAAAAAACCTCATAAATATAATTAAAAAAACTCATAAATATAATTAAAAAAACCTCATAAATATAATATAAAAAAACTCATAAATATAATTAAAAAACCTCATAAATATAATTAAAAAAACCTCATAAATATAATATAAAAAAACCTCATAAATATAATATAAAAAACCTCATAAATATAATTAAAAAACTCATAAATATAATTAAAAAAACCTCATAAATATAATTAAAAAACTCATAAATATAATATGAAAAAACCTCATAAATATAATTAAAAAAACCTCATAAATATAATTAAAAAACTCATAAATATAATTAAAAAAAACCTCATAAATATAATTAAAAAACTCATAAATATAATTAAAAAACTCATAAATATAATTAAAAAAACCTCATAAATATAATTAAAAAAACCTCATAAATATAATATAAAAAAACTCATAAATATAATTAAAAAACTCATAAATATAATTAAAAAAACCTCATAAATATAATATAAAGAAACCTCATAAATATAATTAAAAAAACCTCATAAATATAATATAAAAAAACCTCATAAATATAATTAAAAAAACTCATAAATATAATTAAAAAAATCATAAATATAATTAAAAAACTCATAAATATAATTAAAAAACCTCATAAATATAATATAAAAAAACACAAATGTAATAAAAAAAATAACCTTCAATTCCTTAAAGGGCTGCAATATTCAATTAAAATTGATTTAGCAGTCTGTTAGATTTGAAGATTCAAAATGTTACATGTATAAGAAAAAGGAAACATCAATAAATGATAAATATAGTAATAGTGAACTAAATTTTATATTATAATTTATGTCCAAGAAAACTCAGTTTGCTAATTATAAATTAAATGAAATGATGTAGATATCATGGATTTGCCAAAATTTGATATCACAAAAGCAAGCACCTTGCACTAAATTAATACATTTTGAAAATTGTCTTAGAAGCAAAAACTAAAAAAAAAACCTGCTTATCTGATGTATCTTGAATATTTCAATGCAGCATTCAAATTTAACAAAATTACATTAGCTGGCAGAGTTACCTAATCTGTATTCAGATTGGGATGTAAAATTTAATTCAGTTTTGCACTCAATGCAAAAAGGTGGTTCAATGGAAAACATGGAAAACATACGAAAAACTTTAAGCAAGCCATCAAATTTGAGGTAATTAGTCTCGAAAAGAAACAAATAATAATAAATAATGATTGAGCACAAACCCTGTTTTGAAAACACAAGGAATTGGTTTTTTCTGAAATCTTTCTATTAAATTGAAGAGATGTACTGGCATTACCATACACAGCTTAGATCCGATGCTAAACTAAATAATTTCATAGGTCTTTGTGTAAGCAGTTTATTAAAGGTAATCAGTAAAACAAACAAGATAGACCCTGATTTGTCATTGCATTGTGCATTGGCAGATCTGGGTCTATGCATTTGGACCTAACTTAGATGTAAATATATACAAGTATTGGCAATATTTAATCACTAAAATAACAATAACTGTTCAACCTAACCATTTTTTAAAAATTGTCCAAATGCATGGAATTGGTTTAAATTGAGCAAAAGGTAATCAGTCTAAGTTACAAATGTTATTAAAACCAGGACACTGAAATAAAGTGATTTTATTTTGAACTACAAGTTGGAAAGCCAAAGGTTTAAAGTCCCTGAGCTCCTCATTTTTACCATATATGTACTAACACTGCCAGATGCTGTTGTTGTTGTTGTAGGGTTTAACGACATTTTTCAGCACAAGATAGGCTATACATGGCAGCCAGTATTAATGGTGGAGGAAGAACCCGGGAAAACTCCGGAAAGAACCATTGACCCACAAGAAGCTACTGGCAAGCTTTCTCACATGCCCACATTGGCCGAATCTGTGACTCGAACACATGAAGATAGGCGAGATGGCAGTGATCCATAATGGAGAGCACTTTAGATCACGCGGCCACTCTGGGCCCCTTGCCAGATGCAAAGGACAGTGAACTACAATGACATTATTTTAAACTACAAGTTGGAAAGCCAAAAGTCCCTGAACTCCTCAATTTTACCATATATGTACTAACACTGCCAGATGTAAATAACTCTGAATGTTAGGACATATTTTAAAGAGTCAAGTCTGGAGTTTTTGAAAGTACCTTTAATATCAAAAAGGTATCAGGTATGTAGAAATACTGTCAATATAAAAATAAAAACCTGTCATAATGGACATCTTCATATAAATGGCATTGGTCATAAAGGACACTAAAAAGGTGTATCTACATTGACAGATATATAATGGAGTTATAAAAAGAGCACCTGTCCATTTACTGATACATTGATTGAGGACACCTGTCATTTTTGAGTTTATAAAGGTCACATTTTGACTTAAAAGTATATTAAGGACACCTATCTATTTACATGTATGTATGTATGTAATGAATATCTGTCAACTTAACAGATATATAACAAATACCTGTCCATTCACATGCATATACATGACATCTGTCTGTTCAAAGGTTTATAAGGAACATATACCTGTCCATAATAGAAAAATGTGATGGTCTTTTGATTGTCATTGTATATGCGTTTAGATTTTTAACGGAACTTTAAACTCTTTTTAGTCATATCACTATGATATCTCTCGCTACGATGTTTGCAGTGAGGCAGTTTATAGTAATGTCTAAAACTGGGGCATCATGCCACAGGCATGTAGCATGATATCCCACCCAGTCACATTATCCTGACACCAGGCCGACCAGTCCTAACACTAATCTCTTAATGCTGAGTGCCAAGCGAGGCAGCTGTTAGTACCATTTTGTAAGTCTTTGGGATGACTAGGCCAGACATAGAACCTGCAACCTCCTGCATTTGAGGTGGACGCTCTAATCACTAGGCTAGCAGTCTTGATTGCCGTTTAGAGTTAGGTTATACAAATTTTGGCTAATATGTATTCTTTGTTGCTAAATTAATCTGTTGAAAAAAAGAGGCCCAAGTAAGTCTGATGTTACTCACATGACATTCAATTATTTTCTCCTTTTAGCTGAAGAGACCATTGTTTGATTTCTAGCTGTCATCGTTATTTTGTACATTATAAACAAATTCCTTTTAGCTGAAGAGACCATTGTTTGATTTCTAGCTGTCATCGTTATTCTGTACATTATAAACAAATTCCTTTTAGCTGAAGAGACCATTGTTTGATTTCTAGCTGTCCTCGTTATTTTGTACATTATAAACAAATTCCTTCACAAAAAAAAACTTTTTCTCCATCTTATGTAAACATATCTGCCAACATTTTAGTAAGTGATTGTGGATTTTTATCTCTTAATTTGGGACAATATTTGGTCAACAGCAGGGAGAATGGTGTCTGTACAACAGCAGGGAGAATGGTGTCTGTACAACAGCAGGGAGAATGGTATCTGTACAACAGCAGGGAGAATGGTGTCTGTCCAACAGCAGGGAGAATGGTGTCCTTACAACAGCAGGAAGATTGGTGTCCTTACATGTAGCCCATGTCCATGATAATTTCTATGGAATAAAGCATACTTTTTCATTATAGGCATGAATTTGAAATACAGGGAAGATATTCCCATGAACTGTTTACTAAAACTGTCTAAATGACAGTGTTGACACAGTAAGAAGAGGTCTCAGTAAACTAGCTATGTTAGCATGCTCATTTTCATAACTGAGACTCAATTATTGCCACTGTGTTTTCTATTTATATTATCTATTTCTATTATATATTTCTATTATCTATTTCTATTATCTATTTCTATCATCTATTCCAATTATCTATTCCTATTATCTATTCCTATTATCTATTCCTATTATATATTTCTATTTTGTATTCCTATTATCTATTATCTATTTCTATTAACTATTTCTATTATCTATTTCTATTATCTATTTCTCTTTCTATTATCTATTTCTATTATCTATTTCTATTATCTATTCCTATGATCTATTTCTATTATCTATTTCTATTATCTATTTCTCTTTCTATTATCTTTTTCTACTATCTGTTTCTATAATCTATTCCTATTATCTATTTCTATTATCTATTTCTATTACTATTTCTGAAAGTTCAGCCTCATAAAGATCAATTTTGTCTTTTTCTTTGAAAATTTTGAAATACATCTGCAATTGACTCTGAAATAAATGTGGTCAGGCTACAGTCAAATAACTGCATACATATCATGAGCTATTTTTAGCAGCCAGTCAAAGAAAGCATTGTACTTCTAGTTAGGGAAAGTAGACATTCATTAACAAGAAACAGTATCACATGATTACTTACAGAAATGTAGACATTCATCTACAACAAAGAGTACCACATGATTACTTGCAGAAATGCAGACATTCATCTACAGGAAAGAGTATCACATGATTACTTACAGAAATGTAGACATTCATCAACAAGAAAGAGTACCACATGACTACTTACAGAAATGTAAATGATCATTAACAAGAAAGAGTATCGCATGATTACTTACAGAAATGCAGACATTCATCTACAAGAAACAGTACCACATGATTACTTACAGATATGTAGACATTCATCTATTAAAAAAAAAGAGTATTGCATGATTACCTACAGAAATGTAGACATTTATCTAAAAGAGATTACCACATGATTTCTTACAGAAATGTTATTGTTCATTAACAAGAAAGAGTAGCACATGATTGCTTACAGAAATGTAGACATTCATCTAAAAGAGATTACCACATGATTCCTTACTGAAATTTAGACATTCATCTGCAGGAAATAGTAGTACATGATTACAGACAGAAATGTAGACATTCATCAACAAGAAAGAGTACCACATGACTACTTACAGAAATGTAAATGTTCATTAACAAGAAAGAGTATCACATGATTACTTACAGAAATGTAGACATTCATCTACAAGAAAGAGTATCGCATGATTACTTACAGAAATGTAGACATTCATCAACAAGAAATAATACCGCATGATTATTTACAGATATGTAGACATTTATCTACAAGAAAGAGTATCGCATGATTACTTACAGAAATGTAGACATTCATTTACAAGAAACAGTACCACATGATTACTTACAGAAATTGTAAACACTTTTCTAAAATAGATTACCACATGATTACTTACAGAAATGTAGACATTCATCAACAAGAAAGAGTACCACATGACTACTTACACAAATGTTATTGTTCTTCAGCAAAAAAGAGTATCGCATGATTACGGACAGAAATTTAGACATTCAGCTACAAGAAAGAGTATCACATGATCAGTTACAGAAATGTAAATGTTCATTAACAAGAAAGAGAGTGCCACATGATTACTTACAGAAATGTAGACATTCATCAACAAGAAAGAGCATTGCATGATTATTTACAGAAATGTAGACATTTATCTAAAAGAGAACCACATGATTTCTTACAGAAATGTAGACATTCATTAACAAGAAAGAGTACCGCATAATTATTTACAGAAATGTAGACATTCATCTACGAGAAGGAATACCACATGATTACTTACTGAAATGTAGACATTCATCTACAAAGAAAGAATACTACATGATTACTTACAGAAATGTAGACATTCATCTACAAGAAACAGAACCACATGATTACTCAAAGAAATGCAGAGATTCATCAACAAAACAAAATAGAGTACAAGTATCACCATAAAATGTTTCAAAACAACATAACTCCATCCAGATTACTCCCATTATGTTAAATTACAAAAATGTTGGCGTAAATGCAATTCATTCTTTGGAAATTATGATAAATGAGGTATTTAAAGTCTCCCAAGAAGTCTGATTCACCAAACCTAACAGAACCTCTAGAACACTGGATCATAAAAAGTAAACCTGGTGTCACTCTAAAAGATTGGTTCAACAAAATGTAGCCTAAGGTGTCTCATCAAAGAGTTCTTCAGTCACAACTAAACTGGGTAACTGTCCTTCAATAAGATTGGTTTATCAAAGCTAATCTTGGTGTCTAGAAGACTGGTAAATCAAAATGTAAACAGATGTCCTTCTAGAAGATTGGTTCATCAAAAAGAAACCAGATGTCTCTCTAGTACATTGGTTCATCAAACCTAAACTCGGTGTCTACAAGATTGGTTCATCAAATATATACCAGGTGTCTCTGTAGAAAATTGTTTTATCTAGACTAAACTGGGTGTCTGGCCTGAAGACTGGTTGGTTATTACAACATTACCAGGTGTCTCTCAATAAAATTGTTTAATCAAAAGTTAACAAGGTGTCTCTCTAGAAAATAGGTTCATCAAGCTTAACCTAACATATAGAAGACTGGTTTAATCACAAGTGAACTGTGTATCCCTCTAGTAGACTGGTTCATCAAAACAAAACCAGGTGTCCCTCAAATATGGTTCCTCAAAATTAAAACAGGCGTACCTCTACAGGAATGGTTCTGAAAATCTTAACTGGGTGTCTAGGAGATTGGTTCATCAGAACCAATATGTGTGACCTTTAGAAAACTGGCTAATCAAAACTAATCTGTGTGACCTCTAGAAAACTAGTGCATCAAAACTAATCTGTGTGACCTCTAGAAGACTGGCTAATCAAAACTAATCTGTGTGACCTCTAGAAAACTGGCTAATCAAAACTAATCTGTGTGACCTCTAGAAAACTGGCTAATCAAAACTAATCTGTGTGACCTCTAGAAAACTGGCTAATCAAAACTAATCTGTGGCCTCTAGAAGACTGGCTAATCAAAACCAATCTGTGTGACCTCTAGAAGACTGGCTAATCAAAACTAATATGTGTGACCTCTAGAAAACTGGCTAATCAAAACCTATCTGTGTGACCTCTAGAAAACTGGCTAATCAAAACTAATCTGTGTGACCTCTTGAAGACTGGCTAATCAAAACTAATATGTGTGACCTCTAGAAAACTGGCTAATCAAAAGTAATCTGTGACCTCTTGAAGACTGGCTAATCAAAACCAATCTGTGTGACCTCTAGAAGACTGGCTAATCAAAACTAATCTGTGTGATCTCTAGAAAACTAGTGCATCAAAACTAATCTGTGTGACCTCTAGAAGACTGGCTAATCAAAACTAATCTGTGTGACCTCTAGAAAACTGGCTAATCAAAACTAATCTGTGTGACCTCTAGAAAACTGGCTAATCAAAAGTAATCTGTGACCTCTAGAAGACTGGCTAATCAAAACCAATCTGTGTGACCTCTAGAAGACTGGCTAATCAAAACTAATCTGTGTGACCTCTAGAAAACTGGCTAATCAAAACCTATCTGTGTGACCTCTAGAAAATTGGCTAATCAAAACTAATCTGTGTGACCTCTAGAAGACTGGCTAATCAAAACTAATCTGTGTGACCTCTAGAAAACTGGCTAATCAAAATTAATCTGTGACCTCTAGAAGACTGGCTAATCAAAACCAATCTGTGTGATCTCTAGAAGACTGGCTAATCAAAACTAATCTGTGTGACCTCTAGAAAACTGGCTAATCAAAACTAATGTGTGACCTCTAGAAAACTGGCTAATCAAAATTAATCTGTGTGACCTCTAGAAAACTGGCTAATCAAAACCAATCTGTGTGACCTCTAGAAGACTGGCTAATCAAAACTAATCTGTGTGACCTCTAGAAAACTGGCTAATCAAAACTAATCTGTGTGACCTCTAGAAAACTGGCTAATCAAAATTAATCTGTGTGACCTCTAGAAGACTGGCTAATCAAAACCAATCTGTGTGACCTCTAGAAGACTGGCTAATCAAAACTAATCTGTGTGACCTCTAGAAAACTGGCTAATCAAAACTAATCTGTGTGACCTCTAGAAAACTGGTGCATCAAAACCAATCTGTGTGACCTCTAGAAGACTGGCTAATCAAAACTAATCTGTGTGACCTCTAGAAAACTGGCTAATCAAAACTAATCTGTGTGACCTTTAGAAGATGGGCTAATCAAAACTAATCTGTGTGACCTCTAGAAAACTGGCTAATCAAAACCAATCTGTGTGACCTCTAGAAGACTGGCTAATCAAAACTAATCTGTATGACCTCTAGAAAACTGGCTAATCAAAATTAATCTGTGACCTCTAGAAGACTGGCTAATCAAAACCAATCTGTGTGACCTCTAGAAGACTGGCTAATCAAAACTAATCTGTGTGACCTCTAGAAAACTGGCTAATCAAAACAAATATGTGTGACCTCTAGAAAACTGGCTAATCAAAACTAATCTGTGTGATCTCTAGAAAACTGGCTAATCAAAACCAATCTGTGTGACCTTTAGAAGA